>JBBBVT010058871.1:0-10054 GCA_037177035.1 Craterocephalus eyresii | reverse complement strand
GCTTTGGTGCCGACAAGGAGACGTTCAGTTTTATTGCCGTTTTCCTTATGCTTTTATATAAACTAACAATCGCACACCCTCTCTGATTTTCTTGATATTTACAAGAAAGGCGTATTTTCAGGCAGAAAATCACCATATTCTTATTGGAATCCGTTAAGTGGAGGGGGAGCTGCACTGTTTTTCTCTTTCAGGCTTGTTCACCTGACGGGCACCGTGCGCACACATTGATATACACTTAACCCCCTGGACCACACATAGCAGTCACACGCATCCTACAATACTCATATTTCACCATAATGAACGATTTATTGCAATAATATCTGCTGCAGGTGCTGTCAGAGCCGGTTGCCGTGGCAACGACACATCAAAAGACATGGAATAGTCCGCTCATCCACTTCTTGTTAAAAACATTATATTAACACTAAAAACGATATTAGTAATTGATCTTATATTATTTCCTTTGTGAGTGACCATGGTATAAGAGGGATAATGCCCTCCGAGGTGACCATTATCATAAATTAATGGACGATGCGGAGGCGTGAACCGTCCGACGCGAAGTCGGGCATTATCCCTTAGATATATAATGTAAATTCCATTGTTACTTTTAAACGCTTAAGTAATGGGTCATTCTTTTGCATTATATTTCATCTATTCTAATTTGTAATTGATTTCTAATTTCTTTTTTGTTCAACCTACCCCCCAGTGGTGGGCTGAATGTTTTCGGCTTAAAGGTTGATCTTTTTAAGTGTCTTAGACAGATTAAGTTACGTCACTTTTTTTCGAAAAACACGGATTCCACCAGTACTACTCGAGCTCCTGTTTTTAGAGCCAAGAGCACTTTTTGCCCTAACACTAACAATGCATCTATTAATACATTTTGTCGCATTGTTGAGCAGGATATTATGCAGATGACTGCCAACCCACACGTCAAACCGGCGGATAAGGGAGGCGGTATTTGTATCCAAGATGCTGATAAGTACTAACAGGAAATTATCTCACAATTGTCTAATACCAGATTCTATAAAAAATTAAATCATGATCCTACTATTTCTTTCCAAAGTGAATTGCATTCATACCTTGAGGATGCCCAAAAGAAAGGTTGAATATTGCAAGCATCCTGTACACACTGTGATATACAATTTACCAAAAGTGCACAAATCACTTATTAATCCCCCGGGCCGATTAAGATTAATTGTGGTCCGCGTGCTCTGAATTAGTTGATTTTTTCATTAAACCCTTTGTGCAGTCTTTACCAGCATACATTCCACTGATTTTATCAATAAAATATCAGATCTTATGGATTTACCAGATGATGCCCTCTAGTTAACTCTTTACATCACAAGCCTTTATACAAACATATCCCATGAAGGAGGTTTGGAAGCATTACGTTTCTATTTATTAAATCGAGAAGAAACACTAAACCCTCCCAATCAGTTCATTATGGATTTGGCTAGTTTCGTGATGAAATATAATTATTTTAGTTTTGAGAATGATTTTTACCAACAGGTTTCAGATACTAGTTTTAGCATGTATGGGCCCAACTATTCAAATTTATTTGTGGGATTCTTTGAAAAGAACTTTGTCTTTAATTCGGACAAAAATACACACTTGTAGAAGATCAAGAAATGGTACAGGTTTACTGACAACATCTTTTGTGTGTATGATGGAAATTCGGGTGAACTGGCAGATTTCGTTTCTCTTTTGAATAGTTTTGACACCAATCTACATTTTACGTCAAACTACAGTGATGAAAAAGACCATAAAAAAACAAAATAAATTATCTGTTATGTGCATTACTCAGTATTCCCACCACTCTGCTGCAATTAGATTAGTGTTTCAAAAACACTGGTACATCTTGCAGTCTGATCCGGAACTTACATCACTGTTCGAAAAAATCCTCCTCTATTTATCTTTAAGAGAGGGAGAAACATAAGGGACTGTTTAGTCCATGCCACCTTTGAAGATAAAACGAAATTTACTTCAATTGCGCAGACACGTCTACATCCCCTGCCGAATGGGAAAAACCGTAGCAGCAGTTGTGCGCAGTGTAACAATACCACTAAGATCAGTCATTTTCCTCACCCCCACACAGGTAAATAATTTCCCATCCACAGCGTGATCACATGCGCATCCACACACGTGATTTATCTGATGCGCTGTCTGTGTGGTCTTGCTTATGTAGGAAAGTCACTAGGAAATTAAAACAGAGGATTAGTGAACACCAAAGCTCCATACGTAGGAATTTTTTTGATGATAATGTTTGATGATTTTTGATGTTTTGTACTTTTCAATTTCTATATGCCATTTTTGGCATCTTTGAGATTTATTGCATTCAAGTTTCTCTATAAATTTATATGTCATATATTTTTATTTATTTTGAAATTTTCGATGATAATTGTTACATTTAAGATTTTTTTCTACTTTAGATGTCATGCTATTTTTCAATTAGGGTATATTTGTTTATCTAATTGCTGTGTCTTCTGAACATTTGTCTAATTGTCGTGTTTAACACCACCATTGTATTAATTGGATCCTTGTGGATGTGAGGGAATATGATTGGTTGCAGGGAATAGCCACTCCCTATTTAAGATGGCTTTTCACTGTTCAGAAATGTTTGCCTGATGAAGGTCTAGTAGACCGAAACGTTGCAGCAGCAATAAATTAATCCATGCACGTTGGACAGAGTGCGGGAGTCTTTTTGAATCTATTCTAATTTAAAATGATATTTGTAGCCACATTGTTTATATTTGATGCAATAAAAATTCCTTTTCTTCCATACAATGAATGATTGCGATTAATAATCATGATTACAATATTGGTCAAATAATCGTTATTATTATTATTATGCCCATAATCATGCAGCCCTATTTTGGACCTTTCTAACTGGAAGCAGAGAACTGGACTGGTCTAAACAGGAACCAGATGGGACTGGTTCCAGTCTAACTGGACCAGACTGGTTCCAGTCTAACTGGAACCACACTGGACTGGTCTAACTGGGCTCGGGGGTCTGGTCCGTTAGGATGCTGGATGTGGTTTCTGATGAAGACCTCCGTCCTTCATCTTGCCAATGGAACACCTGGCTGAGCCGCTGCAGCTTAAAGGTCCTCTGTCAGCCAATCAGAGGGCTCGGGTGTCCAGGTGTGATACCTTGAGTGCTGCTGACTTTGTTCTTCATCCCCTCTTCTTCTTTGGTTGTTTCTGTTCAGACAGGAAGGAAACAGGTGAGAATATTACAAATGTTTGAATAAAACTTTATTATCTGTCTGTGGCAAACAGACTTCAGGCCTAACACGGTATTCTGTCTGTATGTTGTAACCAAACCTGCTGACATGGCGCCTCTTTAGTTATTCTGCAGTTATACCATTATTCTGCCACTAATTTAATGAACTCGATAATAAAGCATAAATTTGTAGAAAAGAGCACCAGCTGAATGAGGGTCATGTAGGACCACCAGCTGCACACACAGAGGACCAGACCACGGACCAGTCTCAGTTTCCCGCTCAGCTTTTCCCCTCCGCTTTGTTCATGCTCTCGTGAACAAACTGAGAGGAGGGGAAGCACTAAGGGGAGGACTAAGGGAAAGGGCTAAGGGGGAAGGGGTGGATACCAGCGGAGGTTTCCGATGCAGACCTCATGGCAAAGGGTCGGAGTTTTACGCTTTCACACAGGAAACAAACATGGCGGCGAAAATTTGCCTTTTCGTAAAGAACATTAAAAATGATAAACTATTGTTAAAACGTTACTATAAGGTCAATGTTTACCATGTCTGACTGCCCTACACACGTTTCAGAAATAAAAGCAGCGATGTGTGATTTGCATAAAGGTTATAATTGGGGAACATTATATATAAAATAAGGATATACTGTAGGTCATTGTTATTTCTGTGGTTATAAGGCTGGAAGTTACGTCTCTCCTTCCTGTTGTATCGTAGCTCTGTGTGTCTGCAAACAGCCACGAGCCGACCGGCCTCCTGATACGCTTCAGTTAGATGGAGAGAGGAGTCGTCCATAGGGCTGCAAACATGAAGCTCTGCCTTCGCTCTGTTTAAACGAGAAGGGATGAAGGCCAATCCCATTTCACCACCCGGTCCTACCCCTTTGCTTTGCATGTTCGTATGTAGAGGCGGTGCGTCCCAGTTCCAATTAAGACGGGTAGGGGCAAGTGGTACACTTAGATACTTCAAACAAAGAGGTATGAAACTCTCCCATTGGCTGCAACCGAGTCTACAGAAAAACATTAATGCAGTTTTTCTTGATTAAAGGTGTTTTAAAATGCATGAGGACAACCATTGTGTGGTTTAGTTTAACTTTGTTTCAGTGTGTAATGCTCATTTTCTTCATAAAATGCATAAAAAATGGCTAACTAGCATAGTGCTAGTGCTATGTTGAGGCTTCAGTAGCATTAGGGTTGAACACTACGGTGCTCTGCAGCAGGCAGCCCTTGAATCTACAGATATAACGTGTCTATAAAAGCTTCAGCAACCTGCTGCTGCTCTGTAGGACAGGGAGGCTTCATGGGGACAACATGTTTGTTGGTAATATGCACACATCGGATGTAAAGTTAGCGTTAGCCTAGTAACGTCAGATAAGAGGCCAATAGCACACATAAGAGAGATGACCACAGCTGTAGGAGGCATAATTTCTCCAGATTTCCAGCAACAGCTTGTTGTGTCTGCTTACGTAAAAGCCAGTGGGGACGTATGATGTCATATGCACTTTGGCCGACTCCAGTCGTAGAAAGGTGCTATATAAATAAAAATTGATTGATTGATTGATTGATTATGCGATGGTTGAATGGGGTCCCAATCTGCAGGGGTTAACTTTCCCCTAGTTTGAAGGGGTAAGGGGCAAAATAGAGAAATGGGACTGGGCCGAAAGCATGACTTCAGTATTTCAGACTGCATCTGACTCACCCGGGTTTTTTGTTGTTTTGTATTTTAATTATCAAAATTTAGCGCTTTTTGCTCTTATATTTTAGAATTTATTATGAGAAGTTTCTACGTGTTCAGCTGTGCCACTGGTCGGGGATATTAGAGGATGCATGCTCCTGTTAAAAAACACATCTGTTACCTTCTAGTTTGCATCCAAAGACTGGCTATACAGCAATAGCCAGACGTATAAAACTGAAGTTTTAGGGCTTGGACGATACGCTTTCCTCCCGATTCGATTCCTTTATGATTTTTTGGGTGCTGATTGGATTTAAATTGCAATTCTCTGGATTTCTCTCTCTGAGTCACGGAGCGGCACCCGGTCAAATCACAGTAGCTTTGTCTCATAATTCAGGAAAACAGAGCTGAACTTTTTTATTTCATTTTGTAAAAATTATCATGTTAAAACAAATCAATAGAGGTCTTTTTATTTATTGTTGTAAAAAATTATCTCATTATTTTAAAAAAAGAACATTTTTTTGCATGCAATACGCTTCCGTATTCTGCTACTACAATGCTCGACAAGTAAAAACGATAAATAAAAATAACGATAACAAAGAAATTAAAAATTATGAATTTAATTTTACATTTACTTTAAAAAATACTTGATTTTACCATTGTGAAATAAAAAATCCCGATATTTGATTTTCCCTCTCCTTTTAAGTTTACAGACTGAGCTTGACATAATATTAGACAGAATAAAGTTTTGGTAACATATAAAGAGTGAAAAACAAGACAGAGACACACCACATGACGATAAAAAACAACAATAAAACTAAGAATAAACAACATTTAGCATTGAGGTCTTAGTAAAATCCAGTTGCATAGAAAATTTTAAACGTCTTGTTAGATTCAACAAACTTCAGGCTTTTTTTTAACTTATTCATAAACATTTAAACATAAACATTAAAATAACATTTGTGGATAAAGTGTTAGGCTAATAAGTTATTTTTATATGAGTTATTTTTTTGTCTGCTACTGTACGTCTATGTTTAACAGATGCAAATCTAAACTTTCTGTCGTGTGTAAATGTTTCTGTACGGTGTGAATATTCTACTGAAGCTGGATTAGAAGAAAAATGTGAATCAAACTGAAAAGGTAAAAATCCTACAGACAGTTACAGTTAGATAGTTTCCCAGAATCCTTCAGGCCCCCGAGCCTGAAACTAAACGTCCCAACTCTGCACCATCGCCACAGCAACCACGCGAGGATGGATAAACGCTGCCAGAGATCAAACCGTCTGATCTGCTCTTTATCATCTTCACCACAACAGGAAGTCCTCCATTAAAGCGCACACAGGAAGTCAGCTTACTCTCACCTTCAAAATAAAAGCCTCTGCTCATGCAGACAACTTCAACCTGAGAAATAAGGACGATCAGGACCTAACTGGGACACTGGGAGATAACTGGGACAGGTGTAAACAGCTTGCAGCATCATCATCTGATCTCTGATCTCGGACAGTGAATGGACCCTCTGACCATGTAAACCATCGTCATCATCGTCATATTTTACAGATCTGTCACTATGTGATGATGTCACGAGCTTACTCAGGGCCAATCAATCACATGATCAATCAATCACTAAGCAGCCACCTGACCTCGGTTTCAATTGTAACCAGGTGGGTGAACGCAGGGCTTTTATTGTGAAGATGCACCGGAAGTGCGTCCCTGAGGTATACGCTGACGGCTTCAACCAGGAAACAAACAGTGGATCGGGTGCTGATCCGCGGCCCCCCCGCCGGCCGCAGGGCCTCCCGAGGCGGCCGCGGCGCTGGCCCGGTCCGGGGGAAGGAGCCGCGGGTCCGGACACGCCGAGCCGGGCCCAGAACCCGGGTCTGGAGCGAGACTTACCGACCGCGATGATCCGCCTCACTGATCCCACACACGGAAACACGGAGGCACGGAGGGGTGTGCGCATGCGCCTGGAGCAGAGGAGGGGCGGGGAGAGAGAGAGAGAGAGAGAGAGAGAATCAATCTCTATTCAACTTCTCATTGATCTGTGACGTCAGCAGCCACGCCTTCTAAATCAGGCATCTTATTATTTTGCACATGCAGATCACAACTGTGCAACATTGCCAGCAGAGAGGCAGACAGCCTCCACCAAAGACAATTATAAGAAAGAAAAAAATACAATAACTGACAGTTCTCACAAAAAAATGTACTTATCAGACATGACAATTGATTGAAGTGTTTCTTAAATGACATCTCTGATTTGCTGTTTACAACATAAAAAACAGTTTAAACTCTGTGTGTGATGCAAACTAAGCTCCTGATGTGACAAGTTTATCAGATGAAAATGTTGATTTTGAAGTGTTGTAATAATGAACCACAGGGTTGGTAGTAAAATATGAATGCAATGTTCAGGCAAAGCAGTTTAATTCAACTGAATTTAAAACATAAAAAATACTAGTTTGGAAAATATAACTATTTTATAAATTTACCATTTCAAATAAATTTGCAGATGATGAAAATGGTTCAGAACAACACTTTGTAAGATCTAGGATCACTTTGTGGAAAAAAGTTCATACAATGAAATAAACATTTAAACCCAATTTTGCTTGTTTTTTTCTGGAATATTTATTTTTATTATTAAAAACAAGGAGCACGTCCAGGGCTCCACACTGATCTCCGCCCTGACAGTGTCCCATCAGCTCAGACTGGAGTTCTAATAATTCACACATCATTTTTATTTCTGTTTGTTTACTTCTTTGATGTATTCTTTACATTTACTTACATTTTATTTGATTTTTATGCCCTTATGTATTTTTTTAATATTTCCCTTATATTAATTGATTAATTATTTTATTACTCATTCAGTCATCTATTTATTTATTTATATTTATCCCTGAAGTGATTTCTTCCTCTATTTTATATTCATCTGAAATTTTATGTATTTAATTATCTGTTTATTCATTTATCTGTTTGTTTGTTTGTTTGTTCATTTATATTTATCACTCAAATTTCTTCCTCAATTTTATATTCAGCTGACATTTTATTTTTCATTAGAGACACTATTTCATTGTTTTGTCATATTTACACCCTCATTATTTCCAATTTTACAATTTTTCCCTCTATTTTTCCAAGCGTATTTATTTCTGTTTTCTTTCTACATTTCTGTATGCTTTTTGCCTCATCTTGTAAATGAGGGATCAGGCTTTGAAAGGGTGTTTTAGGGCAGATAATCACCTTCTGGTCAATCATCACTGAGCCTGCCTGGTTCTGGCTCCTCGCTCGTGGCTTCAGGAGGACAGCAACGTTTTCTCACACAAGCAGAGGGAACCTGGCCTCCTCTATATTTTGTTTCTGTCTGTTCATTTATTAATTTACAGAACGTGTCTGTCATTGTTCTGAAACTCTTAATTTTCAGAGCGAATACAAAGAGGATTCTGCTCTGCAGTTTCTTTAATCCCAATTGAAACAGCGCCACCTTGTGGTGAGTCACCAATTTAAATCTTGTCGCAGCTGAAAGGAGGCCAGACCAGGGGGGATTATACAGCACTGTACTCTGAGAGTTACAAGCTGCTGGTCCATTGTATTTCCTGTTTTTTTTTCCCCATGATGAGTTGAAAATGGACTTTGAAATCGAGGTAAAATGATTTATAATTTTATTTTTGCTGTAGAAACTAAAGGGGAAAATGATGGATGAGCACCTCTAGTGGTCAAGTCAATATCGCAGCTTGCAAATGCGTCACGTTACCTCGCGTCAATGTGAGTGGCCGACGTGCCAAACTGACATTAGCGACGGGTGGCCGCCATGATGCGTATGCATACGCGTTGACAGCAGCAAGTATATTCCAGCCCTTAGAGTGAAGGTAGAAGATGACAATTCTGAGATTTTAGCCAGCCTTCGTGTGGAAAGAAGCCAGAGTTCAGACTCCTAATGTGAAAAGTTGCTAACCTGCTGGCCCTGTCATACATTATAGCACAAATCTAGTGGTGTACTTGACTAAAGATTTTCATAGTCGAATCTGATTCATTAGATCTCGTCTTTCGTCGACTAATCGTCTGATCATGTTCTTCCCTCACTGATGCATACAGAAATCTTATTTGCGTCTTTTACCGTTCCAGAGAAAAGAGCTGACATGACCCATAACAAATTAACTTCTTCATTTGGCATCAGATAACAACAATTGAACATTCTCCAACCTTTTTTCTTATATCACTCATAAGGCTGTTCAAAATGTGCCCAAACGCTCCATTAAAATGTAGAAGGCGCTTATAATATAGGCTAAATATTTAACAATGACATGGTAGGTCCGAAGTACAATACAACTATTTTATTTGATTTTTATTTTTCTGATAGAACTGGAGGCTTAAACCTAACGTGTGTTTGTCTTTGGTTTAACAGTTTAAAGTCGGGTAAGATAATTAAACGCTTCTCGTTTTGTGCGTTCCTCGTTTTGTTTGCATAAAACCTGAACATGGAAAATATCCTCTCGGATCGTGTGGAGGTGGATGGGATGTGCAGGGCACCATGACATAAAGCTTTATGAGCAATTTGTGTAAATGGCACAGCAATCTGATCCCTGATGTATCCAAACATCTCCACCGGTCACTAAGGAGGCCGAGCCGCTCCAAAAGAGCAGCTGTGCAGCAGCTGTGCAGCAGCTGCAGGTGCAGCGGGGTTGCTGCGTGTCAGTCCAGTTCTGCACATAAAAGCGCTGCTCTCGGGAATCCAGATTGGCATATCAGCCTGTCATTGTGGCCCAGTTCGTTATTATGGTCCCTAAAAGCAGGTTCTTTATTAGTTTTACCATTTGCATAATACTCAGCGCCTGCAGTGTCTCCATATGGAGCATTAAATGGGAGTGGTGGTGTTATGTTTGCAGCAGCCAGACTGGCAAACTGATCTTGTCAATCAGTGGAACAGGCTACCACAGGTATGATGATGCCACAGCTGAGGGTCCTGTCACTGTGACCATGCGTCCTGCTGCTTGGTCACAGACACATCTCTTTGGCTGATCGATCAGCCTGTGACACTCTGAGATTTAAACCCGCCTTGGTCACTTTGCGATGATTCGACTGCAGTCGAATCACAGTCCTCCAAATCCAATCAAGGGACCGATGACTATTAGGGGTCACTCCAACTAAAATCCTTCATATATATATATATATATATATACAAATG
>JBBBVT010058870.1:0-10057 GCA_037177035.1 Craterocephalus eyresii | reverse complement strand
ACTTTCCAGCACTGATGGAGCTTCCCAGATGTTGAAGCTGCCCACACCATCAGCTCTGATGCTCCGTACATCAGAGATGCTGGACGCTGCCTCCGCTCTTCAGTCTGCAGGACACACCGTCTGGCTTCATCTTTCCATGACAGAGCTTTAACCTGCATTTGATTATTTCCGCCGTTCACAGACACACAGACATCAGGAAGTCTTCCTGAGTCCATGCAGTGATTCCCAGTAGAGAATCATGTCTGGTTTTAATGCAGTGTTGCCTGAAGGTCAGTCCTGACCTTGGGTTAGGTCTCATGCACACAGAGATTCCTCCTTATTCTGTGGATCTTTTGATGATCTTGTACACAGCAGATGGTGGGACCGTAAATTCTAGCCTTGAGGAAAATTCTCCTGAATTTGTCCCACAATACTAAATCCCAGTTTGTCTTCAATGGGTGTACTTCTGTACATCTTTACATCAAAAAGACTCTATTTCTCTGAGATATTTTTTTTAATCATGTTACTGACCTGTTGCTCTGCAACTTAATTAGTTCTCACATTTTCCTCTTGTTACTTATTATTTGCACCAATTACTTTCCAGCCCTCTGTTGCCCCTGTTTAAACTTTTTGCTGACATCAAATTCAAAATGAGCTCATTTTGTGGATGTAATAAAATGTTTAAAGTTCAGCATCTGGCATGTTGTTTATGATCTAATGGGAATAAATAAGATTTGCAAATCATTAGATTCTTTTCTTTTCTTTTTTTGCACTTAGGATGTTTTCTGCTCCCTAGAGGTTAAAAGTATCTAATTCAGCTTTAAGCTGAATGTATCCACTTTAAAATTGACTTAAACACGACAATTAAAGGTTTTAACACCATATTGTCCCAGACAGAATCTGACGGTTCCCTGACTCTGTGAGCTTGTGTGAGCTCTGGGGTCTCTGGGACCAAACGGCCTGAGGCCTGGTGAGCAGTCAGGGAAAAAGGTCACAGAATGGCCACGATGTTCTGACCAGTTAAAGAGCTTAACTTCAGAGGACACGCCCTGCCGTCAGTCAGCTGACCTGGCACCTGTCAGAGGTCAGAGTGGATCAGCCAATGAGATCATATCAGATGTGATCGGGCTTCAGCGTTTCGTGGCCTTAGAGGTCAACATTAGAACTTAACGGTAGCTGGAGGGGACTTAATACAAGCATCCATCATGCTTGTCAAGTTTAGAATCTTTTTCAGAAATGTATAAAGGTAAATGAGACTGGAGGTAAAATATGTGTCTGCTGAGGCTGCTTTATTTTCCAATCTTTAAACCAAGTGAGCAGAGTCATAAACTTTGTAATTTCCAGTTTATGTACATGTGCTCCAAGTGGGTCACACATTATCTCCGGTAAAATTTCTGTGCCTTATTTTATCCAGTTCAACCTGGATGTACATCATCACTCGATTCCACTAAAGTTATGGCCATAATTACAAATCTACTGGTCAAAATGAAGCAAAACCCCAACGCACCTCTAAGTAGAAAATAATTCAGATCAGAGAGAAATTAAAAGTAGGTTTAATGAGAAATCAGAATATTGATTGACTAACAGGAAACATTCAGTATATCTGTGTGTACTCTGGACATCAGCCATCAGTACACATCAGAAATACTCACACTTGGTCTGAGAAATTTTAGTATAATGTTAACCAAGAAAATAAGTGGAGATAAAAAAAAGTATTTTTAAGACATGAATGTGACTTAATTCTGCAGACTATTCATTCTAAGAAAGACGATTTAAAAGATTGTTCTTTAAGATTTAGCTTAAATTACGGACAGACTTTTAATTTACTAACATCCACTAAGTTTTATAGAATAACTACAGTTAGTCATTTTAAACTAGCATCAGACACATGTAATTCTGACAAATGATAATGTAAAATTATTTCATTCATTTCATTAGTTTAAAACTTTTTCTGTAAAAAAAAACTAAATAAATGTTTTTTTTATGGTACAGAAAGGTTTCAGATGCGTTGAGAAACATTTACATTTATTATTATGTGGGAAATTATTCTACTGTTTCATGACAACTGAAAATCAGCAGTTGCACATCGCAGCGTGGTGGACTGTGTCCTCAACTAAACTGGACAAGCTGGACCAGTGGAGAGTATCTGCACCAGCGGGGGGACGGCAGGTTTAGACGATGTGAAAAAGGGACAAAAGGCTGCAGTGTGCCACATGACAGCAGGACTGGACTGGAAACCAGTGACACCAGTTGTGGATGGAGCAGAACAAAAAGCAGCCAACGTGTTTCAGTAAATCTCGGCTACTTTTCCTACTTTTCTTATTCCCGGAGTTTCTCCAGACTTTTGCACAGTATTGTCCCCCGAATTAAGAATCCCGCTTTCCTTCCTGTGACGGACACAACATCAGGAGTTCTTCATGATAACTTTTCTACGTTTAACATCATTTCTGTTCGTCAGTTTGATGGTTGAAGATTAACTTCTATGATTCTCTTTTTTTTCCCCGGTCCCTGAGACGTCCTGACGGAGGCAGACATTGTGTCTAATACTCAAGGAAAACAGAGGAAATGCTGCTGATGTCTGGAGAGGATGGAAGCTCTTTAGTTTATTTTTGGATGTTTCTGAATCTACAGGGATTCCTTCTGGTTTCCAGCTGGGACCGCTATGGTCTCCATCTGTAATCTCTGTGATCTCCAGGAGCACGATTTCTTCCTCCACCTGCAGCCTCTAGCATCCACCTTGTGAAAATAAACACAGCTCCATCTCTTCACCCACCTTCCATCTCCTGATTCCTCGCCTTTACCTGCTTATTCCACTGCAGGGTCATGGTCGGGGGTGGAGCCTAGATGAGAGACAGGGTCCAGATGGACAGGTCACCAGTTTTAAAAAATCTGCAGATTAAGGTGTCACCTCAATCGTCTCCATGGTAACGCCCTGTCTTCAGCTGCAGCCTCCGTCATCTTGCATCTATCTCCATTAACTTGAGGTATTTTTATCTTCCTCTACCTGCAGCCGGGATTGTCCAGTCTCTAGATCAAGCAGACAAACTCTCCTGATGAAATAAAACGGCCCGATAATGAAATGTAAAAGTTTTTCTGTTCATTCCACAATTATCTTCATCAAAACCCAGAATAACAGATTTAAATGTGTCTGATTAAAGCTGTCTGTTAACTCTGACTGTGGTCATGAGTTGTTTTCCTGTGTGTCAAGCAGAGGTTGGAGATTGTGCCATCGCCAAGTCATCTCCATGCCATGAATTTGTTGTGCCCAGCCATTTAAAGGGGACGTAGCATGCAAAATCCACTTTTTTAAGCCCTTAATACCTGTTTTTACCTTTTTCGAGCATTCAGGAGTGCAGAAAAATGTAATTTATTCACTTCCGGTGCTGCATATATATCTTATTATTCTTTTTTGGGTGATATTTTTCAGTCTGTTTAGTTTTCTCCATTGTCTATTACGTTTTCTTGTCTATTACGTCACTGTATTTGCTGCGGCTCCGCTAAATATGCTCGTGTTATTTTTTAAAACATTCTCTGCCGATCGTTAGCGGCTGAAAGGCTAAGGGGGCGGAGTCGAACCGAGAAAAAACGCTCTGTCACCAAAAATGAAATATCTGTTCAGATTTAAAGAGGCAGCATCAAATCGAGCTGCTCTCATTGACTGTAAAGACACACCTCAGAACAGCGTTAAGAAGAGGTGGGTGGAGCTATATTAACAAGGATTTAAGACCAAAGGATTGCAGTTTTACCTATATAAACCATAAATTAATGATTTACATGTGAAAAGGAAGGATTTAAAAGCATGATATATTTCCTTTAAGCAGGTGATTCCATTCAGCGCAGGTTGGTTCACTGGGTTGGTTGATTGAAATGACCCGCTTTAGTGGCTGAGGAGAACAAATTCATGGCATGGAGATGACTTGATGATGGCACAATCTCCCACCTCTGGTGTCCAGTCTGTAAATCAGGAGGTATTACTTCACACCAGCAGAAGAAAATAACTTATCAGTGTTTAATGTTTCTCATCTGTTGAAATAAAGTTTGTATGAAAAGGCTATGTTGGACTTTTTATTTATTATTTGATCATGAAGGCTTATTGTATTTTTCTGTTGTATTATATGTTCAGTATATTCTTTGGGGTTTGCTGCCATTGGTTTGAGAAAAATCTTAATTTTTTGTTTGTTTTTGTTTGTTATGATGGTGAAGAAATTGACAAAAGAAACTTTTAATTTTGAATCTCTTGACAAGGCTAAATTTAGCTTCTGATATGCAGGACAGACACAAGCCAGCACAAAAACCACAAAGATGAGGATGCCGTTTATGGAGGGAAAGAAAGGTTGTTTTTAATCTTCAGGAGTACGTTTTCATACTGGGATATGAAGTGGAAATGAGGTCCTTATCGTAGCCGTAATTCTTGAGATACCTGCAGCCGATTCTGAAGTGTTTACTGAATTTGGACAAATTTTTAAATCCAAACAAGTTTCACATTTTGTGGATTCAAGACCAGCAGAGAAAACAAAATCAAAATACATTCTGTTCATCTTGAGCTTCATTCACTTGTAACATTTAAGATAAAATATAAAGCACACCATTAGATTTAACAGTCTTTTTTTAACAGTGGAGAACATCGTAAACATAAGAGCAATTAAAACAGCCTGAAATTATTCAATTTTAGATGAATGGATAAGTAATAGATGTCTTAAATAACCCATCATCAAACCCAGAAACCAGTGGCAGTACTTGGGGCTACCCAGGAGACATGGAGGCCTGGTTCCCTCTGCTGCATCACTTCAGTTTCTTGCACAGATGAATTGATTTTCTGTTATAGGTTTTTAACATGTCTTGTCCTAATGCGCATGCACGGGAGGGGAATCGAGTTATTCGATTTGTGAGTAAGATATTCTGCTGCTTCCAGATTTCTCTGAGAGGGACATGTACACGTAGGAATATAGCTGCCGATTGCAACTCTCTCTACATTAGATTTAGTCGTACGGTGATTTTGTCAGATGAGATCGTGGTACTACTGTAAGATCAGGACTCCATCACCGCAGAGAGGCAGAAGAGTTTAACATACAGACGAAAATGAGGAGCGTTTAAGTCCTATTTTGACATTTAACCAAAAAAAATGGCAGCAGCTTTATTGGGATTCCAGCTGTTTTGCTATTTTCTTACAGTTAATTTTACATGAAGACCTGCTGCTTTCACTCCGCCACCACCAACCTCCCATCACCCGTACTAAGCATCAGACTGCCCATCAAACCTGCAGGAGTTATCTGATCCCAAAGCGGATTATCTGGGTGAGTTTGTACGGATGTCATTGGTGCGATTTAACTTGCATGAACACATTTCCATGCATTTCGAAAAGTTTACAGCCACATACGAAAATGTATTTCTTCAGGAATGCTGGGTTTGCTAGAATGACTATCAACACCTGCAAAAATTTAAATGAGCTAAAAGCAAAGTAGCAAATGATCTATTTTAAAAAGTGCTGACCCTACATAACACTTCTTTTTTTAGTTTTTGCAAAATGCAGCGTAATGTTTTTATATATTTTTACAAGATCCTTTACAGTTTGTATGTCACCAAAAACCAAAAAATACAGAGACAAGGTGGAACAAGCAGTGCAGGATTTGCATGTAATGTGGTGGAAAAAAACAGTGCAACACACACACACAATGGAAAGTTTTGTTATGTGTTTAAGTTGCAAAGTTGTCAGAGTTTTGAAAAAATGCGAGGCAGGTTCCAGGTCAGGGTGTCAATGAAGGCTGGAAATGCTATTACAAGCGTCTTCAGCTAAAGCTGCTGAGATTATGGCGACTAAACCTCTGACCTGAGCATATTCATGTGTGTGGAGTATTAGGTAATGATAACAGGAGGATCCAGCATGTATCTGTCCTCTGGCACCAACAAGTGGAAGCTCTGCAGGCCAAATTTGACTCGTGTCAGTCCCAGGAGCCATTATACTGGATTCCTGCGATCAGTGATTGATGCACGATGATCTAAAGCAGAAAATCATGTCTCCGGATATAAAACAACAACTTTTTAAGATAACTAAAAATATGGGCTCTTTCATGTGTTCATTGCAGATATAGATAATGCAATACCAATCAATCAATCAATCAATCATCAATCAATCAATCAGTATTTATAAAGCACCTTCCATACAGTGTGAGTATTTCACAAAGTGCTTTATATTGAAAATGTGCATAAAAAGAAATTAGAGAATTATTATCCATTAAATCATTTAACTTCAATATTTCAAATACTTCTAATGGTTTCAGAAACTTTTTAAGAATTTAGTATATCCTAGTTTCAGTTTTAAGAATTTGGACTAGACTTAAAAATTTGGACTAGAATTTGGTCTAAAGTAAGTCTAATTACATTTGTATTACATGGAGTAGTATTATATCTAGGTACAGTAATATTTACAGTTCTTCTAACAAATATTATAAAGTGACTCATACTGTAAGTTATACATAGGCAAGGTGACATCTTAACATGGACAGTTTACAGGCTTCACCTTGTCTCATTTTTCTTACACTTTTTGCATGTGTTGGTGTTATGTCACCAAAAAGCTGCAGCTCATCTTTTAACACAAGCAAGTAAGTATAAACATTTTTCCTATACTTACTTCCCTTTATTGACTTTCTGTTTGATTATTGTTGTTCTACATGGCTATTATAGATCAGTCTGACTTCCTGCAGCCTCCAGATCAGCCAGATCGGTTGTTCACTGGTTTTAATTATTCCCAGGTTGAAGCTGGTGAATGGAGGCGATCAGACCCTTTCCTGTGTCTGTAAAACCATGTTAGACAGTCTTACTTTTTACATTTTTTTTTACATTTAAACACACGTATTCACTCCTTCTTGTGTGTTTTTATGTGTTTACTTCCAGAGTACATCAATGAGGCCAACAGCAGTATTTTCTCTATAAATTAAATTTATAATCCCAGCTTGTTGAAGGTTCTCTGAAAAGACTTTACAGTTGTTTGTTTGTTTACAGTGAGAACCTGCAGGAAACGAAAACTAAACACAGAATCTTCATTGTTTCCTTTACTCCTGCACGACGAGAACCAAACAATCCACAGAGCTGCAAAAAAGTTCCAGATATTGTATTTATTCCTGTTTTTAACCCCTTCATGCATAGCGTGGAAGCCTATATGACAGCTGTTTTCCAGTATATTCATGGCTGGGGATGGAAAACTTGTGATTTTGCCACTCTAGGCGACATCGGCGAGTCATGCAGTACACTATCATTTAATGTAGAATAAATATTAATAAAAAATTGCAAAACCAGACTTTATTTGGTGATAAACAGGAAAAGAAAACAATACAGACATTTTTTTAATTCATATTATATAAATATGAAAAGAACATTTTGGATAAATGAAGAATAAACAAATATCGTTTTATTTCATTTTCTATATATTTTATTTGCATAAATAAAATATATCAATTAATACATTAAATTTAAAAAAAGTAAAATATGATCAATAAAAATGCAACACTGTACAGTATATGTGTATGGAGGTTAATGACTGCATGCTAAAATGTGGCACTTTCTTAATAATTTATGAGAGAAAATGTTTAGATACACTTTACATAAATTATAGAAAATAATAAAACTTTAATGATAATTTATCAGCAAGATTTAAACACAAAAAACATCTGAACTAGCTAATAGAAGTGGGAGCTCATATGGCTTTGTTCTTTGGTTTCTTTCCCTTTAACATGCTAAAACTCAACATTGCTCCATCGCTGCAGAGACCTGTGAGCAGTTACTACTGCTGGAACATGAAGCTGTCGAGGAGGTCGATGGGGAGGGTGAAGACCATGACGGATGCACTGCTGTGGATGGAGGTCAACGACTGCAGGTACCTGAGGTGGAAAGCTACGGAGGAAAGTCCTGCCGCCGCCTCCTTTAAAGCACAAGAAGCCTTCACTTCTCCTTTGGCCAGAATCACCTGAAACACAAATAGAAAGTGGATTTTAAAACATTCAGCCGTCCTCCTCGATTCAGACTTCCACCACTAATAAACCTCTTAATGGAGGAAGATTTGAATATCATTGAAAATGGTGAAAGTTTCATATTTTATTTTTCTTATAAATAGATGTTTATATTGAATAAATTAAGTGTTTTCAGTTTGGTAATAATGTCAAGTATCAGCCTGGATTCAGTCATTCCCCCTGATGATGATGTCTGTTGCTTCAGCCTGATGTAACCGAGTGGAACCCAAACCAGCATTCAGCTGCTTACACTGTACAAAAATAATGTGATAAAACTACCAAAATAAATGATATTTTGGCTTATTCATGCTAAATGAAGCATATACTCTTTAAATATAGTTGGAAACTGGTTTAATATCAGTAATTAGACACATTTAAATAGTTCTAATAAATATTTCCTATAATAAACTGTTTGTTGTAGTAGGGTAACCTGACTTTACAATATGAAATTTCAGTTCTGTGTGCCTTGGACAGAGACGTTACCTTTACTCTCACAAAAGTCTTGCTTCAATTGTATTGATGTATTCATAGTTTTGGCCATTGAAACTGACGTCGCCACCTTTCGCTACCTCAGAAGATGCCACCAGCGTCACCAGACTCATCCAGACTCAGAAACAGTTTAGGCCCAGTCCTCACTGCACTAAATACTCAAACACCTGATGCATATTTGTACTTTGACTCTGCTTCGTCCCTAACTGTTGCTCTTTAGCCTCACAGCTCAGGCTGAGATTCACTCCATGACCTTTCATAATGTCGCTTTGAGTGGATGTGTGTGGAGTGTGATGGGTGCGATTATTGATTGTATTATTTTTAGTATCTTTAATGTTTTTTTAAAGCATCATAACACTACTAGAAGCATCTCAAAATTTATTGTGTTTAATTAAGCAAAGACAAAAAAATCTTCTGCTTCTGATTCATTCCAGGGGGAGGATTTTTACTGATGTGTGAGAATCAGGGATTCCCAATGTCAGATCATGTGATGCTATCTGTTTTTTAATAATTATTGTTTATTGTTAAAAGGACCCCCACTAGCTGGGACGAGCTAGTCTTCCTGGTGTCCATCCAAACAGAAAATGATGGACCCTTCCTGCTCCACCTTCGGAAAACTTCACCCTAAGTTTTAAAACTACAGAACACACACAGGTCAGCTTACTGTGTGCTTAAATGAAACAGATGGCAGGGGTTCAGACAGAGAAAAACACAGATCTGTAAAGACTGACTGATCATCTGATGGACAGATTGTCTTTGTCTGACTCCGCTGTCACTCAGAGAGGTCTCCCTTACAGATGCCGAACGGCCAAATATCATTACATGTTAGAATGAAGAGCTTGTTTCTCCAACTTGAAATAAGGCCAGGTTGGAAGCAGATCAAGATTTTCTATCCAGCGCTTTCACCCGACCAGCACGCTTGGTACACCAGACTACCAAGTTTGGGTTTACTCAGGTTGTTTTTTCTTACAACAGAAATGTGAAATGTGCCGCGTGTTTCACAAAGTCTTTACATTTATTTTAAATTAACTTATTGGTTAATAATTAATGGGTAATTTTTTCTCGCACCTTCTGTTGTGGACTTTATCAGTTACACCTTAAGGTTTTGAGGTTTCGATACTTAACTCTCTGTATCGGTATCGGTATCAGTATTGGTATCGGAAGTGAAAAAGTGGTATCGGGACAGCCCTAACCTGAATCTTTTGATGGTCCTGGAAGGGCTTCCAACTGGTCCTAATACAGGAAGACTACATTATTGACTTTAATTCTACAATGTGTGTATCTCTCCTTTTTCTTTTTTAGCTTTGGTGATACTTAAAGGGACTATACCCGATTTCACGTCCGGCTAGCTTAGTTAGCGATAGCGGCTATTTTTGTTTAGCTTTTGTGTGACGCTTTGTCTTGGCTAAGGGGTTTAACTTTCAGAATTTGACTCCGGATCACTAGGGGAACGCTACTACTGGCTGATCGGAGTCTGGACGTTCCAAAAATTAACCCGGCAGAGAGAGCGCGTCCCGCCAATGCTAAAAAAACTAGCCGCTTTCGCTAACTAAAATGCCCTGGACTCGTACATATGCGCAATCAAT
>JBBBVT010058869.1:0-10067 GCA_037177035.1 Craterocephalus eyresii | reverse complement strand
GAAGGTTAGATGAAGAGAGGGATTAGACAATATTTTGAGCTGCAGCGCCGGACTGAAGAAACGAACCGGGTGGAAAAACCACCTAGCGGAAGTGCCTACCACAGCTAAATAGGGTGAGGCAGGTGTCAACACGCCCCGTCCAAAACGGGGCGTGTTGACACAATTTATTGTACTGGTATGACATGAAATTGGCTAAAAATTGGTCTGTTTGTTAGCTAAAGCAATACTTGAGTATCTGCACAAAAATAATAACAGTAATTATCTATTGCCACAAGTTTTTAAAATTTTTTTTTATCCAATTTCACGAGAGGGCTCCAGAGTACTCATCAACATTGTATTAAAGAGTGAACTACTTTGAACTTTCAAGTAATATGAATATGTTTTATATTTTAGGTGTGTCTGGAGTTCAGTAGAATGGTTGGAAAAAGCCTGAGACAGGAGTTCTACGAGGCCCTTGATGATCACAGTCCCAGGCTCATGGAGATCTTTAAAGCAAAGAGAGGTCTGACAGGGCAGGTGCTGGGTGACATTATGCAACAAAGGTTAGTTCATTTTCAATTCTGTTTTTATGACAGTAATCAACCAGATACTTTATTGAACTTGAAATTTTATGTATTGGAAAAAAAAAATTCTGGAAATGTGATCTGCTGTTTGTAGATGTGGTCTTTATCTTTGAGAAGCATATCTGAAATTGAGTTCATTTGGTTAAGCTAAATTCTCATAGTTATCACTTACCACCCATTACATTACCAGGATTTGCTAGCTGATCTTTCAGCTGATCTTCCAGTTCATAAATGGTTTTGCTTTTTAATATTTGTTAACACATAAGGTTCAGAATAAAATATATAGACCCTATTCTAAATGTGTGATCTCCTGTCTCCTTCACTCCACCAGGCTTCAGATGTGATGGCGGTCAGAAGCGTTGTCCTCAGGGGGCTTCCTGTATTTCTCGGCGATGATCCATCTGCCTTCTTCAAGACCTGCTTGGTAAGGATCTTTGATTTTTTTTTTATCTTCTGCCTTCCCCCATTCTCATTACATTTGGCTGTACTGTCTGTTTCCACAACTATTATGTCTATCCTTCTTGTTTATAATGATTATGATAATCTTAAAGCAATAACTTGATTGAAAAAGTACCATCGCTAATTTTTAGAAGCTGCCAATCACAGCCGTTTCTGCCTACACACATATGTCCGATCCCTGATTGGGCTGTAACAGCCGATTCTGATCAAGTCTGAAAACACGTGATCAGCCCCGATTTCCGATCACGTGATCGGATTGGGTCATCCCTAGAGTAAACACATCTGCTATGTTCATATAGAGCCTATATTTGTTGCACTGTTTGTCATACTGACATGATTATACTGTGTTCTTTTTGTCAGGATACTGATGATGAAGAGCATCTCTACAGTGATGTGCCAGTGGGGATCCTCTGGCATGACCAGGAGAACATGTCTACACACATGCAGTCCCTTCACCATGATGCATCCTCAGTGGGAATCATCCTGGAGGGAAATGTTGTGATGACTGCTGAGAATCTGCCCCGGGCAATGTACATTGTCTTTGGACTTACCTATGCACTGCATCTCAACTACCAAAAGTACATGAAGAACACCTTTGATTTTTTTCATCAGGTACTTCTGAACTTAGGTAAGCCAGAACTTAAACCTAAACTTCAGACACTTAAGAATCAGCTGGCAATGTAAGGTCCAGAATCTTCTCTTCCCACCTTGTCAAGTGTCAGTGTTTTTGTTTTTTTCCTCTTTTCTTTTTTAATTTTAACTCCAGTAGCTAACTTGTGTTAGAATTTTTTTAGGTTCTGGAAAAGTGAGAATTCTGACCTTCATCTAAGAATTCTGAGATTAAAGTCAGAATTCTGGCTTTCATCTCAGGATTCTGATATTAAAGTCAGAATTCTGACTTTTTTCCAGAAAGTGACCCCCACACACACACACTTTTTTTTAAAACATTCTTTAAGAAAGTCAGAATTCTGCCTTTAATCGTAGAATTTTATTTTTCTGCAGTGGCCCTAAAACTCTTCCGTAAAACCGTCAATCATCTTGACAGCTGACGGTGTAACATAGTAGGAGAAAGAGGAGCGCAATTTTTTTTTATAGATTATCTCTCATGTTACTGCCAGAACACAGTGAGAGTTTCAACTAATGTTATAAAACATATTTTTGAATAAAAAATTGCCTTTTGCAGCTTCAGTTTTAAGTAAGTTAGCAAACAGCAGTGAAACATAATTAAAATAATTTTGATCTGCATTATTTTTTTTACTTTACACATTTGTACATTCATTTCAATTAGAGTGAGAGTTAGGAGAGAAGCATACATTTAAAAACTGAGTTTAATGATATGGTTGTGTTGAGGGGAGGTACTCTTGTAGAGTATTTGCATATATAGTTTCATTTTTCAGCTTTATTAAGCCATGCAAGCTGTTTTTGATTTAATCGAGAAAAGTCTAGTTAAAGTTGAGTTCACAATTGTCAAGATTGTTGGGAGATTGAGAGGAGGTATAGACACATTGTATTTTTGTTTATCCACTAGTATTTGTATTTACTCTGATACTTTACTAGTACAATTTTCCCTTTTTTCCATGGAAAAATGTGCTATTTGTAAATGTTTATCTGCCAGTGTTCAGCAGGGCTGAGTTTTATCATGTTTGTTCGCTGTTAAAAATGATAAAGAATGTGTTTTTGCACTTTGTTGTTGGAAAAAAAAGAGATCTTCAATAAAAACATATATTTTCCATTTACTCTCCTCTATTGATTGAAAGATATATTTTGACTTTTCAGACCTATAAAAGTTAAGTTTGGTAAATTAGAGTATATAATTTTGTTCAATTGGTCATAGAGTAATGCTAATGTAACAAGCTGAGTCAAACAAATGTGTGGTGGATGATTGTTAGACTACGTAACTTCAGTTACTATAACTTTGTTATTAGTACATTCAACTTAAATCTTTAATTCCAGTCCAAGAGACACTCAAGTACATCGAACTTAGTCCACTGCACTTGTTCAACTAATGCTTCATTACTTAAAAAATTTAAGGCAACGAGTTACCTTGATTTTTTTAAGTACATTAAACTTATCCGAGTTTACAGTGTAAGCGTTCTAAGTCTATGGGGCTGTTTTTGGTTGTTCACGAACATGGAGGCAGAGATGATGGCATGCACCTCAGACTAACCTCCATGTGTAGCTACCCCTAGGCATAGCCTTGTCTTTGAAGACCATTAAACATTTATGAGGATTTGATTTTGGTGGAATTTCTCCGGGAATGGTGAGTCCTGCTGCATGGCGAGCAGTGCTACCGGCAGGCTGCCATGACAGCAGCAGGCTTTGAAGAAAACAGATTCATGCATTTATGTGAATAAAACATCAATAGCCACTCTTTTCCAGATTCTTACTAAGAGTCCGTTTACTTCCGTCAGGAGTTTACTGTTGTCATGGTTACTGTGCTGTACGTTCAGCCACAAGCTGATGCAAATTTTGCTACTGTAGCTTCTCTGTTTCAACCTGTGGCATTTTACCTAGGGATGACTGCCTGGTAGTTTAGAAAGACATTCGTCAGAGGATGACGTTGGTGGGAGACAGGAAATCATATTTTACACAAAAGTACACATAATTATTAAACCACAAGCACCAAGATATCAGAGAACAAACAGCTTAACACACAGAATCCCTGAAGATTCACAGAAGTCTGAGGACTCAGAAAGAAGCAGTCAAATCCTATTTCTTTACTTATATGTGACACGTCCAAACGTCCTCCATAACTATATTATTTCCCACGCCAACAGGCCCAGCCGAATAATCTCTATCTGTCTAACAGATGCACTAGGCGTTGTAGAGGAAACCGACTATAAAGTCATATCCTGTTCCAGAAAACCAGGGTTTGTAATCCTACAGCTGTAGAAGGTAAACGGCCGGAGACACGGTGGAGAATCACAGTTAAAGATGAGGCAGTGGGAAGGAAGTGAGCAGCAGGGAGGGGGAATAAGACCACTCATTGAGACATGTCTCTTCCCCTACATGAATAAAACATGCAGAATTCATAATGCATGATCAAAGTTATTCCACCTGTCATTGCTCCTTACTTTTGTTTATTTGATTCAGTGAAGTTGCAGTGGGCTTCTGCTTTCCTTCAGTTCAAAGATTTACTGACTCAGGTAAACAGTCCTGACGGTGTTTAGCATACCCTGAGGTCCAAGTAGAAGCTGGAGAGAAGTTTGTAGTCTTTCTAGTCACACCCACATTTCTGAGGAAGATTTTAAGTTTCCTAACATATAACTCAAAAAGTTCATGTTTCAGCTTTTTGGTTGACTGAACATTTATCTATTCACATCTTTTCATACTTTAACGCTGTTAAGACAACAATTCTTTTTTACCATAACATTATTTAAAACTTTCCCGATTTAAAACTGCATTCATCTGACTCGTATAATGCCAGAGTGACTTTCATTCTGTAGATTCCTAAAGCTGAGAAACCACACCTTGCTACTTCTTTTCCCACCCGAAGTGTCGCTTTACAGCAGCACTTCTCTTTACAGCACACTTTTCAGCATGGCTGATAATGTTAGAGTTCAGCAAACACCTGGGTTAAAAGATGCTGCAGTATTTAGCATTGCACTGGATGAAAGTGTGGACTTGAATGACATCCCATGTTTAGCAGGTACTGTGATTCAACTGTCAGAGAAGCACTTTGCTGTTTGAAGCCAATGCCTGTCACAACAAAAGGTGAAGACATAGCTGAAGCCTTAATTGATCATGAGGAACGAGGGATTAACATCGGTAAAGTGTTTGCAGTGACCACAGATGGCACTCCCGCTATGATTGGGAAACAAAAGGGAGCTGTCAAACTGATTGAGGAAAAAGTTGGCCACCCCATCATGAAACTTCACTGCATAATACATCAAGAAAACCTGTGTGCTAAAATATCACACTCCGATTTCAGTGAAGTTATGGCCATGGTGGCAAAGATTATTAACTTCATTGTGAAGCGATCCGGCAGTTTCAGTCCCTGCTGGAGAAGCTCAACAGTGAATACACAGAGCTCCTCTTCACTCAGCAGTATGATGGGGGAAAGTTATGGATCGGTTCTACAGCTGCCATGATGTCATCAACGCCTTTGTGGCCAAAAAGGGCCAAAAATATCCCGAACTGGACGACGAGAAGTGAATTGTGAAACTTACATTTCTCGCGGACATTAGGGCACACCTGAACGGGTTGAATGTCAGATTGCAAGGAGCAGGACAAACTGTTTTTGACATGTTTGATACATGGACAGATTTTGTCGTGAAGCTGGCAGTATTCTCAGAGGATATTTCCTCCTCCACATACCACTACTTCCGACATCTGAGAGAGCTGTCCTCCCACCGCAACATCAGCACCACTGAAATAACTATGTAGGCCTACATGCGTGAGCTGGAGGCTAAGTTTGCAATGCGATTTGCTGATTTTAAAAGGTACGGACCAATGTTTTCATTCCTGATCAAGCCCAACAGCTTTGATGGACAGGATTTGGATGCTGCTCTGGTAGACTTGATGGATACATAGGACATGAACATGCAGCTGACCGAGCTGAAGAGCTCAACATTGTGGGTGATGAAGTTTGCAGAGCTCAGAAATCAGTTGGAAACCAGAACAGTGCAAGATCACGGGACCCACATCCTTACCGGCTGGACATCTGTTCCTGAGAAATTCAGCTGTCTCCGGCACATTGCTCTGGCACTGCTGTCAGTCTTTGTGTCAACATATCTCTGTCAGCAGGTATTTTCACACATGAAACGTGCTCAGGCCCACCCGCAGTCGGTTAAAGCTGCAGTCTACAACTATTATCAAAGTAACTTTTTGTCATATTTTATAAAACTGAGACTATGTGCAGACAGTAGTACATGAGACTAGTGATCTGTGAATAAAAACAGGCTCCAGTAGTCCCTCCTACCGCCTCTACAGCGATTTGCAGGAATCCACCGCGCCCGGTAAGAACAACCAATCAGAACCAGATGAGTGTTTGATGGAGAGTCTGACATCTGTCAATCACTGCTGGCACGCACTGCGATCCGCCCCCTCCCTCTGCTAGCAGCCAGCAGCTAGCTATGCTTAGCTCCGTCAGGCAGCTCCGTGAGCGGCGTTTCCCTGCATGGACACCGGGCGCATCCATTGACGTCCGCGGCTTGTTTCAGCGCGCAGATACTGGATGTTTACTCGCTCGGTTGGACCAAATTATTTGCAAAAATGGGGCGTATCGTTTGCAAATATAGGAAACGCTTATTGTACATCAAGTTTGACTGTCGGAGAGGAAAGGTTTCTATGTTTTGGCATTCATAAACAACGAACATCGCAGCCTGGTTATTCTAAGGACTTTGTGAGAGTTTCATTCTTTTACCTGCTTTGGAAGTCGGAAAACAGAAGATGCCGGCGTGTTTGGGTCCATCGGATCCTCCAGAGGCGCCGGACGCCCGGTGAGTTTCATCATTTCATCCAGTAGTTATGTACGGATGATGTGCATCATTTCATCCAGGAGTTATGTCCGCATGATGCCGCTGTCAGGGAAATTCCCTCAGCCGATCCCAGTGATGATCTGGGAGGAGGATTGGTGCGGTAGGTCCCTCCAGGATGCAAACTATAGGATCTGTCCGCAGCAAAGCTTCCATCTGCCTTCGGTAAGTAGCTTCTTCCACCCGAGCCACAACTTCCAGGAGAGAAGAGTGATGCCCGTCATTGAGCTAGCTACATAGCTAACATAGCTAACGTAGCTCCAGTCTGCTGCCTTCACCTCCATCAGAGAAGCCGATTAAACGCAGCACGGGCCTGACTTCTGTCTGCGTCTTGTTCAGCTTCTTATTTACCAACACACACTCAGCAAGTTGTTGTTGACCCGTCAGCTGTTTGTTTGTTTTTCCATTACCAATCAGCTGTTGCTGAACTCATCTAGTGACATACTTTGGTACAACGCTGGCCTAAATACAGACTGAATGAATGATTTTGATGATTTTTTCAATACTCCTTGTTAACAAACAACTTAAATTTATTTATGTAACCAACATCCACACTGTCTCTAGTCATTTTGCCTCATAGTGAATGACGGGAGTTACAATCTGAAAGGATTAATAGAACCGATGCCGAGTTGGCCATATTGTGTTGTGTTGTGTATACTGTTCATTTTACGTCGCGGTCACGGCCACCACGCATGCGCCGCAGTGAAGAGGTGGGGGGACGGAGTGCAGGAAGGGAGGGGGAGTGACGTGAGACTTGTGTCTGTTCAAGATTTCAGGCTAAGTTCGCTCTCATCTCAGATTTGTAGACTGCAGCTTTAACAACAGAGCACAAATGTTGCTGTCTGTCCATGTCTTTGAAATGTTGATGTCCATTTTTTTATGTTATTGCTGTTTCATCTTTTATTACAGTACTGTTATTGCTTTTATAACCGATATAATGCTGCCATTGCTGCTTGTTTTAGACAGATGTAGTAGTTCTTGCTGTTTTTTTTTACTTTTAGTACTGTTATGGCTGCTTTGTTATAATATGCACTAGAACTACTCTGGTTTCTCCACTTATTGCGCAGGTTTATGAAAGCACTTTTTTAGAGTTGTTTACAGAAAAATGTCTTTAAAGATATGATTGTATCTGCTTTATCTGAATGAAATAAATTTCCAGGTATTGGAAGTGTTTTTGTGTTTTGTGTCATAGTTTAACTTGCATAATGGTACACACATCGATGAGAAAAATTTCAAGTGGCATTCCATGACTAAAAGGTTGGCAACCAGCCCCTGGGTTATGGGATGTATGAGAAGAAAATGAAAACAAAAGAAATGACTTGTAATGTGAAACAGCTCAAGTTAGTTGAATTTCAGAGATATGAGATTGTGATGAAAGCCATCGACGGCTAATCCAGCATCATCTGGATCCAACTGTTCTGTGAGAGAAAAATCTTATCTGATGTCTTGGTCTCACACTTTTGTTTCCTCTCTTCCTCTGGTAAAGGTCCTCTTGCGTTTCTTTGCTGAATCAGCTATGGTGCACATACAAAATGCATGATGCGTTTATCTGCTATCTAACATGTAACGCAGTGCATGCAGTGAAACTCAGCTGCAGTAAAAACCAAATATGTAAAAACCAAATATGGGTCCCATTGGACTTTAAGTCACATTTATTTAGAAATTCATTTAACAAAATCAAAGCCCAAGAACAAAAATTGTTTTGTTAATGTAGTGCATTAACAGTTTACTATACTCCACTATACAATCATTCAGCAGCACTAAGCAGGTGTAAGAGATACGGCAAAAATGTTATTTTTATTGACTTTTTCATGAAGAATTAGCAACATAAATGAACAATATGGGAACAACATTTCAACAATAGACTGGAAACAGAAAACTACAAAAAATCAATAAGGAACACACATTTACATTTGCAGTTGCATCAAGTGAAAAAGATGAAGATGATGTGGAGGGCTGTGAGGCGGCTGAAAGTGGTTTGTGATGTCTCTCTTTCATATAGGAAAGAAGAAGAAAAAATAAAAGAGCGAGATTAGAAGCTAGTTCTTGCATAGCTGAGAAAAGTTGTCTGAAGAGCTGTGCAGTGTGAATCTGCTTTTTGAGTTTCTGGAATTGTATAATTTCCTTTAACCAGTGAGACCAGCTTGGTGGTTGAGGATTTTTCCAATTAAGAACAATCAATCAGGGAGCCCGGTGAGAGCTGAAACCTGTTGCACAACGGGTCCACATTTTGGAAAATTTTTGAGAGTCTTACTTTTGAGAAGTGAAGCCAGTTCTCCAAAGTATGTAATACTTTAAACTGAATAAGGCCACGTTGGGCACAGACTGAGGCTATGTTCACCCCTTCTTGGGACTTCTTCCACTGATCCCCTGTCAAAACCAGTCGCAAATCATCCTGCCATGCAGATTTAACGTACTCTAGTGAGAGGCTCTGTTGAGAAGTTGAAATCACAGGAATTATGCTCCATATGTACCCAAATAGGATTCTTGTCCTGCTTATCAAAACGAATCTGGAATGAGAGAGTGAGGATATTACAAGACCAGTAATACAACTGAAAGTGAGGAAGGTCCATCCCACCTCCTGGTTTTGGACACTGCATATTGGCCTTCCTGATTCGAGGTCTCTTTCTGTTCCATTTGAAGTTAGAAATAAGTTTGTCAAGGTCTGTCAAAAAGATTTCTTAATAATTATAGGAATAGTTTGGAATAAAAACAGGAATTTTGGAAGTACATTCATTCTTATAGCGTTAGTTCTAGCTAAAGTGATATGGAGATGGGACCACCTTTCCAGATCAGATCATCAGTGGTTCGTTCAAGGAGTGGTTTAAAGTTAGCAGCAAACAGGCCACCCATACTTCTTGTCCTAAATGTTCAAAAGAATCCTTAATTGTTTGAGTGGGAAGTGAGAATGTAAGAGACTCTGGGCTGGCCTGTTCACTTGAAAAAGCTCACTTTAGAATAGTTTACTCATTACTTATTACCATAAATAATACCATATTAATTTACAGTAGATATAATGTTCGGCATAGATTTGTGGGGATTTGTAACATATAAAAGTAGGTCATCTGCGTATAGACACTTTATAGACACTGTTTTCTCAATGCTTCCCCTGGAAATCTCATAACTCTTTAAAGAACATAAAGCAATAGCTAAAGGCTCAATAGAGAGCGCAAATAAAAGTGGGGACAAGGTGCAACCCTGTCCTGTGCCTTGGTTCAGGGGGAAGTAGGAGGACCTACTGTAAAAGATTTGTCAATATGGAAGCGAGGGGAGACCGGTACATCAGCCTAATCCAGGTCGTACATTTGTCACCAAAACCAAACTTTGTGAGAGCAGTAAAAAGAAAATTCCACTTGATTGGATCAAATGCCTTCTCAGCATCCAGAGAAAGAAGGATCTCCGGACACTAGGTGGCTGGACCAGGGGTACATAAGACCTTATAAAGCCTGCGGAGATTAGAAACCAAAAGCGATTTTTAACAAACCCTGTCTGAAATGGTGATATAATTGATAGGAGAACATTTTAATGTCGAGTTGCAAGCATTTTGGCTAGTAATTTGGTATCTATG
>JBBBVT010058868.1:0-10072 GCA_037177035.1 Craterocephalus eyresii | reverse complement strand
AATGTATACAACATATTTTATTCCTATATTTTCCCATTTTTAAAAAAATATGTTTTTTTTTAAAAATGTTTTTTTTAATGTATAGATATATATGAATATACATGAATATGTTGATTAAAAAATGGGAAAATATAGGAATAAAATATGGTGTATATGCTCTATTGGGAATAAAATATAGCTTGATAAGATTTATAAATTGCATGCAGACTTGTGTAGAAGTGGTTTGTTGGTCAGAAAAATAAAGGTTTTAAGGATATTTCTGTTGTAGACATTTACAAATGTAAACAACAGTCATATTTATCGCTGAAAAAGTGCCTCAGTTTAACCATAATTTCATTATAATTTTAGATCCCTTTAAATTTTTGATCTAATTTTGTGGCACACAAAGCAGAGTGGTGGTAAGAATTTGTTCCATTTAAAGCTTAACTGTTTATTTTACATTTCTTACCATGATCGTACACAAAAACTAAGATAACCTTCTAAAGATATAAAATAAAAATCCCCCAAATTTCAAAATGCATGGGCGTGATAAGAAATGTCGGCATTCGCTTCGTTTCATCGCTGCATGCTGGGTATGTACTGGATTCCACAAACACCTTTTATCTAGATGTTAGATAAGATAAGTTTCACTCAATGGAAAGAAAAGTTAAAGCAAAGATCCTCAAAGAAAAAAAAACAGAACTACAGCGATTTTAACATCATTAGTCTCTAAATGTTGAAATACCAGCATCACTGATGCTGCAGAGTTTAAATCCACCCAGCAGGTCTCTGAGTTGGACCAGAGATATCTGATGTTGTAGTCTGATGGATGTGATGTGGATCGCAGCATCTGAGGAGTCTAAAGTTTCTATGACAAAACTGAGAATGTCGAATTTACAAACAATGATAAATGTTTCACTGGAAAGGAAGCAAAAGGCTCCTGGAGGAGCCGAAGTTACTGGTTGAGAACTGTCCTGCTGCAGCTGGTTTTTCCAAACCTTATGGGAACAGACAGAGCGCACCTACACAAAAATAAAAACAACTAAATCATTTATAACCCCGGTCTTCCTTCGACCCGGTCCCGGTCTTCTGAGATGAAAATGGAGGCGCGGACCTGCAGGCTGAAGAGAAGCATCATCATGTTTTTGGGAATCGGTTTGTCTAAACGTCTAAACTCGGCCTCAGCTGGACTTTACAGGAAAACAGGAAGTCTTTCTGAGACTGTTTGTCCTCCTTCTGACAGAGCTCAGGGAGTTTAACTGCAGCAATGTGTGTGGTTTCTCACAGTGTGTACTGGTCCGTGTCGGCCTCCCTTACAGTAAAAGACCCCCCAGAAACAGACAGCCTGAGCATCTGTTTACAACTCTGTTTACTTTGGACGGATATGCAGCAGAAACAGCTTCACTTTCATTTTCACCAGGGTCATGCTACTGATGGATGTGTCTCTTTTTTAAACGAAAACGATTTTCAAGGACAGAAACCTCTAAATTTAATAATGAGGGGTTTTAACCATTGAAGCAGAACCCACAAAATAAAACTAGGGAGAAAAAATCAATTCTTTCAAAACGTGAAGGCTTCATTTGGCTCTTTAACAAAATATGGAAAAACAATTTTGGGGGGGTTTATCAACCATTTCTTAGACAGTGTAATCCTAAACTGCTGGTGTCCACTAGGGGGCAGAAGTGAAATGTCATATTGTATTATAAGTTTTGGGCAAAATGTTTTACCATAAAGTGATGAAAAAATGTCTCAGAAACTTCATGTAATAAATATATTTAGCTTTGTAGGGTTAATTACTTATTATAAAACCATTTTAATTTAAACATGGTGCCTCTTTAAAAGATGTCCCCCACACAGAACCTCCAATAAAGGAAGACTGGATCCAAAATCCTGGTCAGGAGTGAGACGGATCTGTTTCCCTTTTCACTGAGGTGATATCCCAGAAGTTCCAAACTTTCTGTGTCTGCAGATAACAAAAAAATGTGCAAGTCAAAGTGAAACTTTTACCGGTTATCAGGCATGATAAGAAGCAATTCAGACATCAGGTTCATAGGTTTGCCTCATTATGTGATAAAGGACATAAAATAATCTAGTTAATTTGGTTTTATTCCAAATTATTTTACACTTTTACACATTTCATGATTATTGTACAATTAAAATCGTCTGAATCTGCTCTGTGTGCACCTGATCCGTCTCTTTTCAAGGTTTTTTAGTCGTGTTTACGTGTCTGCACCCACGATTTCCACTCCAGCTCTCCCCTCATCCTCACCAAAGCCACGAGGTTTGTGGCTTTCTCCCCCATTATCATTTAAGCAGGAGCTGAGCGAATTTTCCGTGCACAGCGTGGGGAATACCACAGAGTGGAATCTACCAAAGAAGACAAAAACACATGAAGGAGGAGCAGGCGGACGCCGACGGGAGCGTCCGGTAGCTTCCGACACCTTTACCAAAAATCCCACAATGCAGATTAACATGAAAGGTTAAGTTAAAGGGACAATGTTAACAGGAAAACATGATCATTAAAGATTTATTTTGGCATACGTTACAATTTCTGCTATTTACAGGTCAAAAGGCCGCAAACAAGGTGACAGAGGTTATTCATAGTCAGGAAATTAGAAGGAAGTCTAGCTAACCACTTTAGTTCCCCTGAAACTCTCAGTTTTATAAACCAGAGTATTAATTTCACTGAAAAGGACGGCTTCTGTATGCACGGCCCTTCTGCCAGCATATCGATGGATGCATCTCATGGATGGGGAGACATGTCCTTTCCTGCCACTCTGGGATGCAGAAGCACAGTTTCCGGTAACACTTTGCTGCATCCATAAAGCCTGGAGGGACTCTGGCCTCCAGCCAGGCCTTTTTCCGTCCTGCAGGTCAGACCGCTTCTTTTATTTTACTGTAAAAGCTCGAGCCGGGGAAAGTCCCAGAGGTTGTTCAGGGAACACATCCAAGATTCCACTTCCAAGAAAATGAAAGCAGTTCTGCACAACGGTGCAAATGTGGAGAGGCAAATGCAAAATTTACTGTCTTCCGCACGCTGCAGGTCATGGAAGCTAAACAAACATTAGTGGGTTTAATGTTAATAACAGAAACCACAGATTGCAGCTGACTTCTGACTTCCTCAAATGACAAATGGAGGAAGAGAAAGTTTGAAAGTTTGCAGCCTTTTCGCAAGAATCACAGCTTTTCCAGAGAGGCGCCTCTTCGTTATTAAACAGCCAAGCGGAGGAAGTGTGTCAGAGCCCAGGTTCGGTTTGAGCTTCGTTTCTGGTCACACTGGTTTTTTCAGAGACGGTGGAGCATCCCGGGGGAACCGTGTTACAATGAAACACATCAGAGACAGATCAGCTGCTCCAGAAAGGGTCTTCTTATTCTACTTAAGGACATGATTGACACCCATCAAACTCTGAGCAATGACTGGCACCTGTCAATCAAAAAGGCACTTTTATTTTTTAGATTTATGAGACATTTCCAGATTAATTAACATCTAAGTGGATGATCATGATTAATCCCCCCCCCACACACACACACGGAGAATGGAAGTGATATCGTCTCGTATCTGTCGATGGCTCCGGAATCGAATCGAACCGGACGTGGACATAATATCACTATGTGGTCAAACGAATTTAATGATGCTAATTGTTAAAGCATCGCCCAGTTTTCACAGGTTTTGTTTTTCATGTTTTCTAAGTTTGTTTTCTTATCGGTGCTTTCAATGATTAGCCGCTTTATTCTCGTACATCGGCAGCTTTTCTTTATGGTGTAGCCGCCGGTTTTTCTGTTTGGGTTTTGATTTTGGTTGTTGCTTCTTTCCCTTTTTTTCTCCAGTTTTTTTTATTTAGTTCACTTTATTTAATGCACATCGTATTGCCTCTTTGCGCCTGTTGCAATGCTGCTAATGGTTTATGTGAAGCACCTTGTAGGCTACTATTTTGTACATGAAATGTGCTTGCTTCTGCATATAACATATAACATATCTCCTTATGTCCCCCCTGTTCTTAACCTGTTATTTATTTTAGCCTTTGTAATTTTTCTATCTTGCTTCCTATTTTAGCCTTTCTATGTGGTTTTTATTAGTGTTTATTTATTATTGTTTTAATATTATTTATTGTTCATACTGTAAAGTGTCCTTGGGTGTCATGAAAGGTGCTACCAAATAAAATGTATTATTATTATTATTATTTCCCTTCTATCCTCTTCTACCTTTTTTGTCCCTGTCAGGTCAAAAAATAATGTCTAATTCAGAAATAATCTACTTTAATTGCCATGATGGACGAGTTTGAAAGAAAAAAAAGTGATATAAAATTATATGGAATCATGTTGTGATCAAAACTTGGGATAGATACTCCTAATAATCATGCCCATGCATCATTAATAAATCAACAACTTTCACACCCTGCATGTTAAGCCCTAAAAATCTCCTATTTTTATGCTTCTAATTATGACGGCGTCTTCAAGAAATCTCATTGTTTAATATTTTAGTTTGAGTGTCACCACTGAGCTGCATCTCTGGTATCCTGCCTCTGTTTCGTGTTTTGCATCATGTGTGCAGCAGACATTAATTCCAACGTATAGCCAACACGTAGCCACATGTTCATGACTCATCTCCATGTATTAATCTAATGCCACCAGACGGATGTTTTGCCTTACGGGCGTGATCGCCACCCATCATGAGAAGCTCCAATAAGTTCCAGACATAGACTATCTCACCGTTAGCAGCACAGCCTGAAGTTTCATAGTAAAATATTATCAGTGTGTCAATCACAGAGATGTTACACATTTCGGCAGAACCAGTGACTAACATCATTGTAACTGAATTAATTGTTCAGATCAGGGTAAATCGGGTAGATTAAGGATTGCAACACAGTACCAGATAATACTGCACTGAGGAGCTACGATGTGGGTGGATAAAATCTACTCTGTCTCAACTTGACCAGGATTTTGGATCTAGCCTTTCTTATTTGAGGGACATCTTTTAAACTACAAGATCATTTTTATCGAGGTGCTTCCACCTGCTGATAGCCGATTAATAAAAAGCATCTACAGGCTGAATCCAGCTGCTTCCTAACCTGCTAATTCCTGGAAACAGAGAGGATTAACCTGATGTCTGAAATGCTTCTTATCTTGTCTGATAACTGGTTTTAATTACACATTTTTGTGTGTTTTCCAGACACAGAAAGTTGGGAAGTTCTGGGATATGACCTCAGTGAAAAGGAAACTGAAGCAGCTTCTGCTGCAGATCCGTCTAATGCAAATACTCCGTCTCAACTCCTGACCAGGATTTTGGGTCCAGTCTTCCTTTATTGGAGGTTCTGTGCAGGGGACATCTTTTAAAGATGCACCATGATTAAAATGTTTTATAAGAAGGAAATAACCCTATAAAGCTAAATATATTTATTACATGAAGTTTCTGAGACATTTTGCATCACTTAAAGGTAAAAACTCAAAACTCAGCAGAATACAATACAATATTTGTATGCTGCCCCCTAGTGGACACAAGCAGTATAGGACTACACTACAATGTTAGCAGCTCATGCTAATAAATGGGAGATAAACCCCCTCAAAAATGTTTTTTTTCCCCCACATTTGTTAAAGAGCCAAATTAAGCCTTCAGATTAAAAAAAATAGACTTTTCCCCTTAGTTTTATTTTATGTGTTGTGCTTTAAAGGGTTAAAAACCCTCATTATTACATTGAAAGGTTTCTGTCCTTGAAAATCTTCCTTTTTGTTTAAAAGAGACGCATCCATCAGTAGCGATCCATAAAACCCAGATTAACTGTTTTCTTCTTGATGTGGAGAAACTGATTTCTGAACAAGAAATCAGAAGAATGATCCTTTGTTATTGATCCGGGCCTTTAAATCTGATTTTACCAAAGATTTGTCACCTGATCATCACCATCTCTGCAACCTTTCCAGCTTTAAAACTCTTATTATGGAAACTCCTGCAGCATCCTGAGGCTGAAAACTGCGCTTCACATCTTTTTTTCTCTCCATCTCATAGCATCACGTCAGCTGGGTTTTAATTATAGCTGCATGTCACACGCTAGCAGCTGGATATCAACACGCTTTGATCGCTCACGGTGACTGATTAAACAGGAAGACACAGTCAGATACAACATGCATTGGTATGTATTTTGTTAAATCACATGTTTTTTATTTTTAAGGTAGTCTCTAATAGTCAAATAAACTTCAAAATCTTTTTGTGGGGGGACTAGAATTGCTAGAACCACGATCATGAAAAAAAAAAGAGCACAGATTTCCAGCGAAAAGTAAATGGGCATAATTAATCAATGATCAATTAATTGATCGTTAAGATTGTAACCAATTAAATTACTCTTTATTCAATTAATGAAATGTATCTTTAGACTGGTGCTGAAGTTGTATGTTGGTGCATATTTTCCATAGAAATATAGAAAACTATAAACATCTAAATAAGGAAACACTAAGTTTTTTTTCTACTTTTACTTAATTTAAATAAAGTTAATAAATATTTAATTTCAATATAGGAATATCAATGATTAATCGATAATCAATCGGTAATTCTCCTTATAATCGATTAAGACAATTTAATGAAGAGTGAAATTTGAGTACATTTGATTAATTTGGGGTTTTTGCGCACCCAAATAAAGTGTTTTATTTATTATTTCTCTTATTTTTAAGGTAGTCTCTCATATTCAAATAAACCTCTTCTAATTTTATGTGGGGGGACTAGAATTGCTAGAAGAACCACAATCCTGAAAAAAAAAAAAAAGGAGCACAGACTTCCAGTGAAATGTGAAGGGAGGAGGGTCCAGACTGAAAGTGAAAGCTCTGGTCAGTCATGTATATATAGAGTGACTCGCACAGATTCAGTCACTCGGCTCAGAGGGCTTTAAGAGGAGGAGACGCTTCTTCAGACACTTTCCTCCCGACAACACATCCAGACCAACCAGTCATGGCTCCACAGGCTGATGCCAAGATCCTCTTCTGCATCCTCTTCCTCACCTGCTGCTTCACAGGTGAGTTTCTCCTCCTCACTGCCAGAAATGATAGAAAACCAGACGCGACCAAGCTGTTTTCTACTTACAGTGGATCAGAGAAGATAAACTTCTGCGTCATCTTTCAGCTTGAGGAGTTAACCTTGATCTTAACTGATTTTATGTGGGAAAAATGAATACAAAAGCGAATAAAAACTGATTTTACCATCATATCTGAGCAGACATAGTCAAACAGGGAAGTAAACATAATGAGGCTGTAATGGGAGAAAGATCTGTCAATAAAAGGTGTGTTACTGGTATTCCCCTACACATATCTGTTGTGCCTGGAAGCTAAATATTAACTTGTGGAAGTACCAGAGCTTTTTCTGGCATTCATGTGCAGGAGTTCAGTGCAAAATAAAGGCAAGGCAAGTTTATTTGTATAGCACATTTCATGTACATGACAATTCAAGGTGCTTAACACACAAACATTAGAAACATTACAGCAAGAAAAGAAAAGAAAGCAATAAAAAGAATTAAAAACAAAAAGAAAGAAAATAACCCTCAGAAAAAAACAAAAAAACTAAACAGAATTTCTGCATTTATCTTTCACCCCTCCGATTCTCCCGCGCTGTCTTTATTCGCACATCACGCTGTAAGTTATGTTTCCTGTTGCGTTTCACAGCCAATGTAAATTTCCTGTTGTTTTCACAGCTTTAGTTTTCACTCGTTGTCATTTAGAACAGCTAAAAATGAAGTAAATCATTTTGAAAGTCTCAATTTGTTAAAAAATTGATCATATATCCAAGACTTTATACTTTAAGGTACTAAAAGGTGTTATTAAAAAGGGTAAAGTGGATTAAAGACACAATTTAAACACCTTCAACCAGATGCAGGTCTTGTTAAAAGTACAGTGAAGTGGAAAGTACCAGCCTGGAGCATCTCTCACACTCTCTTACTCAACTCTTCCTGTCTGTAATTTGGTGTAAATGTGAAGTAACCCAGCTACACGACACACAGCCCTGTCTAACTGGTCTGATCTTCATCTTCCAGTGACGTTGGGGCAAATCCCGCTCGATTGCTGCTTGTCGGTGAAGAACAGAACTATCGCGAAGTTCTTCGTTACAGACTACCACCCGCAGGCCAAAGGCTGCTCTGTCGATGCCACCATGTGAGTTTATTTACCCCCAATCTGCAAAAATATCTCCTGGTTCTTTAAAAATTATCCAGTTTTAACATCAAACTGGGTGATTTGGTGTCGTTACAGCTTGGTGACCAGGAAAGCAAGAAAACTTTGCGTCCCTGTCAATGAAAAGTGGGTGGAAGAGCTGAAGAAATACGTTGATGGTCTGAAGAAGAAATGCAAAACCAAGAAGTAGGTAACAGCATGCCATCTGATTCGGTCCTTTATAATAATAGTGTTCGATTGGGCGCTCGCAGTGTGTAAAAATCATGAAAAACGGGATTATACTGTAATTTTACTGCATTCAGTTCACATTAAACAGCACTGCATACAAGGGAATATTAATTTTATCTACTTATTTAACTAAGAAAGGACATTATTAATATAAATAAATCCATGTTGGTTAAATTCGCAATAAGTGGCTCTTTGGTCTCCCCCCTGCTGGGCGACAATGGTATAGTCCAACTAAATATCACTGAAAATTATGGGCATAATGAATTGATCATCAATTCATTGATCGTTAAGATTTTAATCTATTAAATTACATCTTTAGACCGGTGCTGAAGTTGTATGTAAGTGCATATTTTCAAAGAAATATGGAAAACTATAAACATCTAAATAGAGAAACATTAAGTTTTTAATAATTTCACATAATTTAAATAATGGTTATAATTATTGAATTTCAATATAGAAATATTAATGATTATTCGATAATCGATCATTTAAGACTCCAGATTATGACAATTTAATCAAATAATGAAAATTGAATGAATTTGCTTAATTTGGGATTTTTGCACAATAAAACAACCCAAATAAAGTTTTTTATTCGTTATTTCACCAGAAAAACGTGATCTTTCATCATGCTTCCCCATCCTGCTCTAAAATCTGTAACTATTTCTCAAAATGTGGAACATTTACACAAAGAACTGAAAGTTTATCGTATCCTCAACAACCACAGTAGCCACAACCACAAGTTAGAAAAATAAGGAAATGATGATGTTGAACTACTAGTTTGTCTTTTATAATGTTAAAAAAAACTTGTTTTAAGCTTCATTTAACTTCATTTTTAGAAAAAAACGCAAATGGCTTTGAGTCGAGAGGCTTTTAGGTTAAATACAGACTCTAAGTTATTGACGGCATACTTGGATTTGACTCTATGTGCTTTTAGTTTTGGTTTTTTTATTTGTGTCAACCAAACCTCCTGAAAGACACTCCAGCTTTAGAAAAGTATTTTTTTAAGACCAGGAAGTTTTACTTTAAGTATTGACTTTGTTGTGTAAATGTTTGTGTGCAGAACTAACTCTGTGCCGGAGTGAAAACTTAATGAACGACGACGACGGCAGAGAAGAATCAAACCTCCGATCAGACATTTAACCCAGTGATTCTCTCCCTTTTTTCCCCTTTTTATCTTTTAACAAGCAATGATTTCAGTTGCAATGCGATTAAAGTCTTGAAGGATTTGTATTTTTATAGAATTAAAATTTTTATTCTATGTAAAAATGTGAAGTTAAGTGGTTTCAGCTATGTTAACTTATGTATCCAGTGTGGGTTCAGTGGTTCCAGTGATGTGAATGTTATTTCTTTTTATGGAAAATAAAAATATATATTTTGCCAAGGCTTTGATTCTTTGTCGATGATGCTGTTATTTTTACTGCTTCAACCAAGAACTAAAACAAAGAAACAAATTTATATTTTGGTGTTAGGGAGAAAATCAAATGGAAATATTTTTATTTCTGAGGTTAATTATCAGTTACAGAGTCAAACATGCATACATACATACACAAACATATATTTATACTGTATATACAGTCACTGACAGAAGTCTCGTCGCATAAACGGCATGTAACTTTACTTCTAATCAATCAATTGCTACAGTGAATGGTTCATTTTTATGTAAAGGGTTTTCATATTTATAACTGGGTGCAAAATAAAACCATTAAAAAGTGACCTGATG
>JBBBVT010058866.1:0-10094 GCA_037177035.1 Craterocephalus eyresii | reverse complement strand
GCTCTTCACTGTGTTTCACACCCTGTAAATACTCCGTTCTGTAAATATTGGCTCTATTTTTGTGTAGATAGTTTTATATTATGGTATGGATATGAATTAGATGCAGTTCTGGTGTCTGTAGGATTACGCGGACGTTTCTCATGACATTCCTGTTGCGTTTTACGAAGCACCTTATCAGCTGTTTTCATTGTAAACTGTAGAAAGATGCGTGTGTGAGTCCATCCTCTGTACATCATGCCAGTGTTTGTGGAGCTTTCCACAGAGTAAAGGACTGTTAACATGAGCCGTGATGTCTCCTCTGTCTGATGGTACGCTGGCTACGCTTTCATGGTGCTTTTAATTTGGAGTTTTTCATTAAAATCTTCTCCTTCGAGTTTACATGGAAATAATTAATTCTGAATGAAGGTTTACATGGAAAACACGTTTTCTTAATTCTGCATTAAATCCAAGGGCTGGGAAGGGCTCTGATTGGTTGGATGGTGGAAGGGAAGGGCTCTGATTGGTTGGATGGTGGAAGTTAAAAACTCTCCTTCCTGCTTCGTTTCTTTTCATCAACAACATGAGAAAATGTCGTAATAAGGCAAAAAAAAGGAAAAACAGAATAACAGACGGTGATGATGACTGCAGGCAGATAAATTGGGTTCTTCTAGTTCAGAGTTGGACCTCCTATTTGCTCCATGTTGAGATGAAAGCATCACAAACAGCTGTTGTACAGAGAACGTGATGTTTTTAGAAGTTGGTATGGCTGGGCGATTTCATATCTTGATAATTTTTTCCTTAATCACAATATACAATATATATCTCAATATACTATTTTCCAGTCAAGTAAACAAAAAGACGGTTCAAATTTACAGCCTTGAGTGCTAAATGCACTTTTATTAAGGATCAAAAGCACATGTGCATTAAAATATTTGACTGAAATTAAAGTAGACATGTATCAAAATGGTAGAAAATAACTTTCAATGACCATAACAAAGGACAGTTGTGCAAAAATGCTAAAAAAAGGAGATATTTTTAATTTAAAACAAGCTAACTCGATAGAAATTATATTCTCGATATATCTGATAATCTCGATATATTGCCTAGCTCAAGAAGTTGTTATCAAGTAAATTAAAATAAGTATTATTAACAACTTTTAAGGAGCCAAATGAGGGTCAGTACCGGGCGAGAAGCTGCAGATGCTCTCTGGAGCGTGAGAACCGTCTCTCAGAGCGACCGTGTGCAAACTGCTCGTCTGTGCACGCTTGTGTTTTCTGGTGTCCGCCGGTGCTACCTGGGGAAAAACAGTCTGATGGATGCGATGGCCGTCACGGAAAACATTAAATATAACCTCCGACTCACACAGGCTGGCACCAGCTCCAGCTTCTACATGCAAACGTGTCATCTGATGATTTACGTCCAGGACGAGCCACTAAATATGCCGAAAGGAAACCTTGCTCAGAGCTAAATTCATCCAGCAGATGTCAGATGAATTAAACACATTGCTTTTCTTCTCCACGTCATTTTCAGTAAGAGCTGCACAAACAAACCGGAGACTCTTTTTTTCTGTCTGGGTGGTTTTGGGCATGTTGGACAGTCATACATTCTACACAATTCAGGATATTTAAACCACTTAAGCACCAAAATGTTCAGATCAATCAGTTTTTCTTCTGTTTATATCTATCAGAATGTCTTAAAAAGTCTTTTTCTAAATGTTTAATGCTGATTTTGACTGAACGAACCTTTAAAACCCCTTCAGGCAGACTGTACTTCCAAAAGTTTTTACTTCCACAAAAATTCACCATTCAAACTTCTAAATATTTACGACTAATATCCAAGACTGATGTTTGGATTGTTTATGACTTTAACGGTTCCAGAAAGATTCATGAACAAAGATCGACTACAGATTTGGTTAAATTCAGCCTTTAGGTTGCGACAGAGTGAGAGAAGACAAAAAACTTTTAAGCTGATGCCGAAGCTGGCACCGGCGTGCTCAGCGTGCCTCGTTGCTCCTGTAAAAGTTATGTTTGTTCACAACGAAAGGAGTTTGATGCAACGTTCCGGCCGAGCAAGACGGATTCCTCCACTTTCAGATCCCGATCGAAATATCGATTCAGACATGTCGCATTCTTAATGTCGGCTGTAGATCGTTCCTCTAATGCATGTCAGCTCTGCAAATATTTACTCAAAACTTTGCAAGGTTAGCCAGAACAGGATGCATGAGCCAGGTTGTGCAGATGGAACTGGAGCGGTGCATGTATTTCCTGGCAGCATGTGCACCCGTGCAGGTAAAGCTGATGACGTGCAGCGTAGCTAACGTAGCGATTCTGCCGTGTCTTCAGCGAGTTTTCCTCCCTGCTGAAGCCGGAGCAGACGTTTACCTGGAAACAAACCGAGCTGCCGGCCGGTCCGACCTGGCTCACGCTCCAACATCTGGCTCTTATGTTTTTCATTTCTTTTAGATTTTTATCCGATTTTATATCTTTGAACAGTTTGGACAAAGGCCGGTTTATTTGCACAGCACATTTCAAGTCCAGTACAATTCAAGCTTCTTTACATGCAAATGTTAGAAACATTATAGCAGGATACAGAAAGCAATAAAAAAGAATTATCAACTTATGATAAAAGGCTGCAGAAAGAAAAGTTTTAACCATAATAATGTAAAACTGCTAAAATACTGCTGCTAAAAGCTGCAGCTTTCTGGGAGGTTGGTCCAAAACCTGAACGCTGCCTCTCCAGGTTTATTCTGACTCTGACCAATTCGGACCAGGAATTAGACCTGACCCAGATGACCTGAGGCATCTGATTGGTTCAGAATGAACCAGAAGTTCCTGAATATATTTACATATACATTCAGTTAAGTTATTTTATGTCTTATTTATTTAGTTACTTTAAGTTCAGCTCTTTGTAAAGTCTTTTATAAATAAAGTTGGTTTGGCTCACGCTGACGGATAAGAACATTTAAAAAGTAGAAATGCTCTACTGTAACATACATAAGCTCTTTAGATATCTGCTGCTAGCAGGAAGCAGAGTTGGTTTACTTCCTCCCCCTGTCCAATCACAACCCTTCCCTCCTCCCAGGTCCAAAAGGATTAGGAAAACCAGTTTTCCATCTAAAACTTAAATCAGAATTATTGTTTTCATGGAAACCTGCAGCAGGAGATCGTAATTTGGCGTAATTAATTCTAAAAGCATGGTGTAACGGTTGTATTTGTCAGGAAAAGCCTCGGCTGGTTAAATGTGGGGTTGATGCAGGTGCTTCCTGCCTCTGGACCGCGGAGCTTCCAGCATCCCGTGCAGCTAAAATCAGGCTGCAATGATGATGATGATGATGATTCCTCGGGACGTTTGGTGGAGACCTGGAGAGATGGGAGTTATTTTGGTCCTGGCAGCTCTGATTCATCCTCCGGGCCAGAACACTCAGTCCTGGGCTCAACGGCAGCTGAGGCTTCTGTCACCGGAGGCTCAGCTTTCTTATAAATGACTGTTTCTGCTTCATCCAGCTGCAGAGAGATGAGCTGCGGCTCCCCGATGAGACGCTGTCTGCTCCGGCAGAGGAACAGCAAGCAGGTGGAAGCGGCTCGGCGACCTGTAGTACCCGCAGCAGCCAGCAGGGTCTGCGGAGCAGCTTTGCGGCGCGGCGCTTCCTCGCCTCACCACAAACATTTCCTGTCGAGTATTTGCAGGCTCTGAAATTACAGCTTCGTCTCTCCGAAAGCTGCAGATGGAAACAAAGTGGGCCAGATCCGAGGCAGAGGCGCTTCATTAGGAGCAATTTAATTCAAAGTCACTTTGCTGTTCTCATGCTTTCCTTCACATGTGCACGTGTTCCCAGTAGATGCTGTGCACCGGCCACAGCTGGGAGTCTGACTGAGCTCCTCCACAGATGTTTGCCGTTCTCAGCTCTTCTGATTAATCCCATAAAGATGCACAAATACATGTTTACTGTCCCTGATGAGGTTTTAGTCCAACAGCACATAGATGGAGACTACACACACCCAAACTTCAGTCAAGTTAGAAAAATCATACAAAAAAGTCATTTGGAATAATTCAAAATAAAATAGAGGATAAATAAAAAAAAATTGGTTTTAAAATCTGATAAAACAAATTAAACTTAAAAAAAATTTAGTTAATAAATTACTAACATTAAATAGAAAATAAGTACATATAAATTAAACATAAAACTGTGAAATAATTTAATTAAAAATCTGGTTAGAAATCGCAAATAAAATAAATTAAATTAAAAATCAAATATTTAGGTATGTTTAAAAAGTAAAAATCACTAAGAAAATATTTAGATATATTTGAAAAGTTGTAAAAAATAGAATTAAATTAAATTCTTTTAACATCTACTAAAGAAATAAAATCTTAATTTATAGAAATCATAGAAAGTAAAATATTCATAAATATTTTTAAAGTAATAAAATTCACAAATAAAGTAAATAGAAAAATACTTCTAATAAAATAAAATTCTTTTAACATCTACTGAAGAAATAAAATCTTAATTTATAGAAATCATAGAAAGTAAAATATTCATAAATATTTTTAAAGTAATAAAATTCACAAATAAAGTAAATAGAAAAATACTTCTAAAAATCTTAATTAAATAAAAAACATTGTTGAATTTATGAAAATAAAGCTAAAATAAAATAAAATAAACCATTGTCCCTGTGGTGATGCTGCTCTGGGGTCCTGAGCAGAATCTCTAGTCTTTCTACATTTCCTGACTTAACTGAGTCAGTTTCTAATGTCATGGTGGTTCCTCTGGGGTTTCACATCTCACTACTTTCTTTCCAGGGTCTCTCTTTTCCTCCTCTTCCTCCCTCCACCAGGCTTCTCCTCAACTGTGCACCTCTTTCTTCTCCCTCCAGATCTCGATCAACCTGCTACGTTCATCCTTCGTCATTCTGATGCTCAGTTTGGACAAGTCGCCTTCAACAAGTCCACATGACTAGATGCTGCCACGCGATTGGCTGATCAGAGATCTATGTTAACAGGAAGTAGAGGAGGTGGAGCTGATAAAGAGGATGATGAACAGACATGTTTATTACGGGTCAAACACGCTCCTTCAGATGCTGGAAGATCCCTCATATGAACTTTAATGGTTTAATTGTGCAGCAATCCCTCAGTGAGATCAGTCATTTTATTATTTCAAACAATGAAAAATGAGAATTCTTTCCCCTATGTTGTCCTGAATCATCAGATCAGCTGTTTACCGTAGAGAAATAGAAGAATAAAGTGACCGAGTTGCATTAAAGAGAGAGAAACATCAAAGAAAACTGCATTTTCAGATAAAAAGGCCATTAGAGAACTTCTTCTACTTTTACTATTAATACAAGACTTAAAAGTCTGACTGGTCTGGTTAAGCTCCACCCCCATCATTGGACGCACAGCAGTGCAGAATGAGTCGGCGAGATTTATATTAAGTTTCCAAGAAATGGCTAAATTAAAATTATGATTAAAAATACCAACAAAACTTCTTCTTTTCCACTTTCTGGTTGATGCAGACGATGCAAAACGTGCAACAACAAACACTTTTACATCAGATTGGCTTTTACACCGTCTTCAGCAACTTTAATTAACTAATTACTTGTGTTTCAGCTGCAATGAAGAAGCACTACTTCAGGCCTCATCATTTGTAAGTCATCATTAGCGGCTCCAGCACGTTCAGCTGCAGGCTCCAGTGGCTGGAATCAGCCAATTTTTCATTTTTGGAGCATAAAATTCTCCCTTTGTGCTCCGTTCAGACAAAAAACAGGCAGACATTTATGGCAGCAATTTACAATCCTCCAGCAAAGAGACCAGGTCTGCAGTCGGGACTCATCGAAATCTCCTCCAAGCCAAATAAAGAACATTTAAAGCATCTTCTTTTTATAACTTCATGTCTCCGCCTATGACTCAACACAGAGCTTTCAATCCAGATCTAACCTTCAATCAAGCGTCGTAAAAACATTAAAACTCACACGTTCACACTCGCATGGTGAAGTGTGAGTTTTTACTGCAGTAAAAATAGAAATAACAGTTCAAGAGCATTTAACTTTCCAAAAAGCCAAATACATGATGCTTTTCTGCGAGATATTGTGAAGTAAACAGAACCGGCTGCAGAGAAGTTGGAGGACGCAGTAAAGGAAAAATAATCCAGAGGATAAAGCAGGTTCTGCCTGGTTGGTCTTACCTGAGCTCCTGCAGGCAGCCTGGATGTTTGCTCTCCATCGGGGCGGTGGCGCCACCTTGTGGTCAACAGGTTAAAGGACGCTGAGCACAACGTGGCAGTAAAAACAGAGAAAGTGATGAAAAATGGAAATTAGTTCTGAGATCTGTTAACATCAGAAACCAGCAGCGTTGCTACATGTTTGTTTTCTGTGTGTCAGACTGACACACACATATAATTTCATAACACAACCAGGTCCTGAACATGATCCAATCCACTTCATTTTATAAAGCACATTTTAAAAACACAACATCTCCAAAATATTCCCAGAAAGAAAACAGTTTTGTGGATCTATGATTTGTTCATTTGTGTCAGGGAATCATCACCGCGGTCACTTTCAGGGTTTTCCAGTTCCCAAACCGGTCATGATCCCAAAATAAGACGGTTTGGAAAATAAATGAACAAATCCAGCAAATACCCGGATCTGAGAGATGCTGCAGGAGCTTCAGCTGCTCCATGTACCGATCCCAGGATCATGGATGTCTTATATATTATACATCCATGATCCCAGGCCTCACCTGAGAAACGTGGCCGTCAAAGGCCAAGGTACGTCACGTGACCCAAGCACGCGGACCTCACTGTTCAGAATCTGATCTTTACTTTTGTTCTCGAAGAGCAGGGGGAAAAAGGTCTTTTCGGTATGCTTACTTTTAGTTTTACTGCCCCCTGAAGGTTCACGGACTCCTAAATACCGACTTTTCTACTCGCGTCATGTTTGCGTCACGTGATTACGCTTGACTCGTAATGGCGGCAGGAAACAACATGGCGGCGGAAAACGGGACACGTAAATTCGTTGATGTTGGACTATTCTGCCGGCGGTTTCATAAATATTCGCCAATAACATATTTAAAAACGTTTTGAATTAGTTTATCCTGCTTAATATTACTAAAGCCAGTTAAAAACACCATAAACTACCGTTAATCGGATAGTTTTATTTATAAATAACAATTGGGCCTGATGAGTCTTGTCCCATTAAAACGGTCTCTTGCTCAACAAACTCCCAGTTTGAACCACTAGTCACTATTCCACGCGAAAGGCTGGGTTTTAATGTTTTTATGACAAGTTTGGACATTTAACAGTGACTTTAAAATATACCTGTAAACCCTGGATGCATGCGCCAGGCTACTTCTACTGAACACCACCACCTACTTGCACTAAGGTGTAACTGTACATTGTAAAAACGACGGTTTTCAACAAAATGACCAGTTTTAAATCATCAAACATCACGTTTTATTTTATTTTAAAAGATGTTATTAACAAAAACTCCTTGAAAATCCATACAAATGAGATTATGGCCCAAATAAAAATCATTACAGAGGATGAATACTGTAGCAAGTCCCTGTTTTACACGCACACACAAATTAAGACAGGAATTAAAACAATACTTATTATTATAAGACTGTCCTCTCTTCTGTCACTCTTCCCACCTTTATCCTAGAGGATTGGGAGGCCCAACCTCTCTGTAGAAGCAGACTACAAACTTACACTACGTTTACACCGCAGACTAAAGGGTCATAAAACTGATGTTGGGTCCAACTCTTATGGCTTTTCACATTACAAGTAAAATGTGACTTTTTCAGACGCTACTGTAAATGCACGTTGGCCACAATGTGACTGGCATAGTTGCAGGAAGTGAGAATGTGGTAGTTGACCGGAAATATACACAGGAATCATCAGACAAGAAAAGATAGATGCCAAACATGAGACTGTGCTCGTGGCTTTTTCTGTGGTTTCTGTAGAGAGTAGGAAACTAACCTGTCAAGTCTCCCGTTTTCACCGGGAAACTACCGTATTTTAACTCTGTTTCGTGCCACAGCCATTACCTTTGAGTGGCGGCTTTGATGACGTCACTTCCGGGCCGCATCACAGTGCCTGCATCTGTTAATAACGACGGATCGCCACAAAAAGCAACTCAGAGCTCCATGGACTCACAGAGGATTGGACCAGTGACTCAGCGACTCACTAGGGGTGTAGCGATTAATTTTAACAACGATTCGATTCATATCATGGTTTGTGGTTACGATTCGATTCATGAACGATACTAGTTCATTAAGAATGATACAATCCGAAACGATTCAGTGACGATTTCAAGTCAATTGAAATCGTTTTTCTATCAACAACTATCATCAAAAATGCAACCAGAGTGATTGTCATAAATACCTGGATGCTGAACGGTGCAGGAAGTTTCTCAGTAAGAAGAATCTTAGTTTCTGGCAAGGAAATCAAGTATAAATATAAAAATATAAAATATGTATATATATATAAATATGGGTATAAACAAAACAAGAAACAATAATTAATAGCAAATCCATTATTCACACATTTTTTTTGTTTTTATTAAGTTCACCTCTCCAAGTTGAATCACCCGTGGCTAAAACTTTTGTGGCATTATTTTCATTAATTAAACCATTTTTTAAATGAAAGTACAGTTAGTGCAAACAATATTTTAAGAACCTGCTAGTTCCACATTTTCTCAGCAAAAAAAGTGCACAAATAAAATCTTCAATGCTTCGATCCAAAGTATTATTTCTCAATATTGATTCAAATCGCTATTGACCTAACGATCATAAATGGGTAAATATTAATTTTACTACGATCTTGCCAAGCACATATCGATCTGTTGAATCATGGGAATATAAAATCGATATATCGATTAATCGTTACACCCCTAATAACAACACACTGGTAAAATGAAGGAGTTTTATGACAGAAATTGCCGTATTTTTAGGCAGCGTGAGCTTGCCCCGTTTACTTCCATTATATTAGATGTACGCTGATCCTGAGTGGATCTAAATATCTCTCGAAGGAGTTCAAGTTACAGAAAAACTGTCTGGGTGATTAAATGATCCTATTTCATGCCAGAAAATAGGTCCAGGTTGTAAAATACCGGACTTCTCCTTTAAACGTGAAGTAGGGGTTGCTGAGGGTCCTACGACTTTTCTCTTCTGCTACTGCTTTTCTCTGTTTCAGGTCTGAAAATAAAAAGACAGGAGAAGAAATGTGAACGTAAAAGTATTTTTCTTATCAGGCGGGTTAACGTGTTCCTCTTTTATTTGCAAAGAATTCGTCATCTCCTGTATCTTTTCAGCAACATGTGCATTGATTAAGTCAGCTGTTTGTGTGTTTACAGTTGCATTAGGGTCCACTGAAGAGGGGGAGGGGTCCCAGTCAGCTTCGGTTGCCAGGTTTGTTACTTCTATACATTCAGGCTGGTCTTTTTTCAAAAGTCTTTCATAATTTAGGAGTCCTAAATATTCAAGGTTGTTCATTTGTTCAGGCTCTGATGATCCCAGTTTCTCTCTATGTGCTGTAAATGTCAGAGGAAATCTAAACTTTCACAAAAAACCGAGTCAGCAAGCATTTATCCGGAAGAAAAAAACAATCACATCACTATCAGAGGATAGACCTGGAAATGTTTTACATTCAAACTTCATTTGGACATGTTAGACATTACAGTTACTTTTATTAAAATACTAGTTCCTTTACAAGGAAATTACAGTTACTTTAATTAGATTTTTCTAAAAAGTAATATTACTTTTTTTCCCCAGAAAATGACTGTTACTTTTAATATATTACAGTTACTTTATTTAGAATATTACAGTTTTATTATAAAATTACTATTGTTACCACAATATTACAGTTTTTAAGAATGTTACCTTTACTTCTATTTGAATATTTAAGCTATTTCTTACAATATCTATTTTTATTAGAAAATTACTGTTACTTTCACTATATTATTGTTTTTATTAGAATATTATTACATTTATTACATTATAGTTTTAATAAGATAATATCATAATACTTCCTTTTCCACATGCGGATCTCTCTAGCCTCACAGTGAGAAGGCCGCGGGTTCGAGTCCCAAGTTGGTCAGGAGCCAGAGGCTGATTCTGGCTGAGGAGGG
>JBBBVT010058865.1:0-10103 GCA_037177035.1 Craterocephalus eyresii | reverse complement strand
AAAAGTAACTGTATTCTAAATACCCAGATTTAAAATAGTAACTGTACCGGAATACAGTTACTCATAATTAGTATTCTGAATACGTAACGGCGGTACTTGTATTCCGTTACTCCCCAACACTGTATATTTAGAGGATCCTGCTGGATGGTTCCCAAACTTTTTGAGCCACAACCCCCAAGATGACTTATAATCATAGGTGCACATAACTGGTCCTCCAGAGCTCCGTGCAACATGACAGTTATGTTCACCTCTGCATGTAATGGTGTTCGTGACCCTCCTTTCTGTGATGATGCTTATTAATTATATATCAGACGGATCCTTAAGCTTGATAACAGTCTGTCTTCATTGATAGGGAAGATCAATGTGCATTTATGCATTAAAAGTGTTAAATTTGGATTCATCTCTTCGTTGACGGCATGACAGCCATGATAAGAATCCAAAAACGATTTGATAAATATAAGTTATATATTTTTCACAATTATCTTATGACCCCCTGAAATGATCTCCCGACCTGTTTGTGAACCACTGCGATAGAGGGATGGATCCTCCCCAGAACCTGGCTATATTAACATTACTGAAGCAGTGTGGGATCATCTGCACAGAGAACGGAACAAAAGGAACATCCAGAGAGTATTGGAAAATCCTTCAAGGAAAACTGTTCCTGGAAAGTCCTTAAAGCATCCTGGAGAACTAAAGACTATTTGAAGCAATGACAATTCTATTCTCAGAGGATTCAGACTGATGAAGAAGAAAGCTGCTCAGACCAGATATCCACATTCATCTTGCTTAGAATTCGACTAAGTTTATTTCTGTACCTTCTTTTTCTCTCTAAACTTGTAAATGCAGGATCAAAAACTGCACGTAGTAAAGTCAACAAGTTGGGTCTACAATTGACCGTGACACTGAACACATCTGACTAATGAGCTAAAAGCATCAAGATGACACAAAAAGTCTCTATAACCCCAAAACATTCAGCTCTGAGACACAATATGAGCGTATATCTGATATACTTGCGTCATTTTCAAACAGCTGGAAAGAACAACAGCCTACAGGCGCGAGCGCAGTCGTCAGCGCGCAGTGCATCATGCTTCACCGAGTTCAACTTCATCTCTCAACATTTAGGGGGACAGGTTTGGGGGGTGCGCGCTGCGGTCATTTCCAGCTATTTCTCATTACAGCACATTTTCGCGGACACGCGGAGAGGACAACAACGCGCGCGCGCAGGTTTTTCTTCTCAGACCTGAGGAAAGTGACAGCGTGTCGCTCACCTTGCTGCAGTCTCCGCCGCGGAAATACTTCAGATAATCTCCACGTTCCCGGGACGAGGCGCAGAGGAAAGATCCGTTTACTTACAAGCAGCCTCGCACTTCGGATCTTCTTCAAGCCGTGTAAACATTCAGAAGTGCGCGCGGAGAAAGAGCCGCAGCGGTCCAAACGGGGGAGGGTCCAGAAGTGGAGCCAGAGGAACTGGAAAAGTGTGACAGCGGAGAAGAGGGACTGGAGGAGAAGGAGGAGGAGGAGAAAAAAGAGGAGAGATGGGGCACAGAGGAGGTCCGGGAGGTCCACAGGGGGGAGAGTGAGTGTGGATTTTTCTTGAGTGGCCTCTAGGTCTTCATGTTAAAGTGTGAGTGTGTGTTAAGGAATTTTTTAGGAATAAGTGGTCCGTGGGGATGATACCTGGAAAAGCGATGAGCCGAGTCCTGACTGCGCGTGTTTTAAAACACAACTCGTTTAGATAGAAAAGGGTTTGCTTGGTTGATGTTAGAAAATAAAAAAGTTTGGGGGGAAATGCATGGAAGCCTAGACGCGCCATTCCTTCAATTAGACTTTTACCCCACGTTACACCAGGGAGGTCTCTGATTCAAGGAGGGGCCCGAGCCCTCAGCAAAGACACACAAAGTTGCCCCTTTCAGCCAATCATGAGGACAATGATTTAAAAGCAACGTTTTGGTGCTCATTTATTATTTTAGACACAAAGTTGTGTGGGGCAGAGGGAAGGCAACACAATCCTGCTGAGTTTTTCTAGATTAAAGTATAAATGTTAGGTTTCTGAATACAGCGGTGGAAACAAACATTTGTGAAGTGTTGTGACTCATTCTGTGATTATTATACAGTCACAGAAAAATATGAAATCTTTGTCACGCACAAACACCTCAATCATTTCTAGCAAATAGGCCTAATTAAATGAATAAATTCATGATTTTATAGAGGGGCCTAAGAATATTTAAAGGTGGCTCAAGGTGCCCTAAAACAAGCCAAACAATGCTCATGATTTCTGCTCTTTAGATAAAGTTCACCTTCATGTGATAAATATTCATTTACCTTTAGATAGCATCATACTGAACCCATTAGTGGCTTTGTTTTTATTTATTTTAACTTTTCTATCAAGAGGAGCTTGAAAACCTACAGAATCCAAGAACCAGATAAGGTCATTTTTAAACTTCATAAAAGTCATTGTCATAAATATAGATAAATAAATTCTACTTATATGATTTTCACTTCTTCATGTCATGCTTCTTGACTGATGGGGCATATAATACAGAGCGACTTTTCTTGAAAATACAGTAATTAGGTTAATTGGCAATAGGTGAGTGATCGTATTTTGATCACTCAGGAATGACCAGGAATTAAAAAAGGAGCGTTTCAGAGAGGCAGAGCCTCTGCTGGGAAAACGAACAGAGGTTTGCCAATCTGAGACTAACAGTTTAAAAACCTTTAAAAAGAAAAAAAGGAACCCTGAGCGCATGGATAAGGGCGAAGGTCAAAACTGGATGCTACTGATGTGCATTAAAAGCAGAGATGATTCTCTACTGGAAACCAGTGCATGGACTCAGGAAGACTTCCAGAAATTCCCCCTGAACTGACAGAAGCAGGACAAGATTCCTAAAACTCCAGCAGCTGCTTTCCTCGCTTCCCAGATGTTTACAGACACGATGCTCATCACCTGGAACTACTTTTCACTGGAACTACTTTTACTGGACTGATTTTACTGAACTACTTTCAAATCACATTCACAATCAGTATAGAGTTAACATGAAACTATTCTACATCAGATAGGATGTTTATGTTCTACTGGGAATAATAAATTATGTTCACATTCTAGCGAGAATAAAACACCATGTTTACTTTCTACTGAGAATAAAACACAATTTTTACTTTCTACTGAGAATAAAACACAATTTTTACTTTCTACTGGGAATAAAATATGAGTATAACATCCCAAATTATTTTGAATAAGAGTTGTATAATAATCAAGTGTCAATATTACTTTAAAAAAAAGTTAAAAACAACACCTCTTCATGTCTGCTTTACATGTACCAGAGCAGAGAAGCCGCAGAAGGACCAGAGATGGAAAATATGGTCTAGAAGATGTCCTTTTTCTTTTTCCTGAAGTAGGAAAAGAAACTGTTTAGTAGCTGTTCCTGGTGTGTTAAAGCTACGGGAAGGAAGGTTTGGATGAAACAGGATTCATCTATGAAGTGGAGTCTGTTCAGAAAGACTCATTCCCATCTGAATGGGAACCTAACAGTTCACACTCATCCGCCACTTTGGAAATAGATTCAACTCATTAACATCATTTGTTAATATGAATTTGAATTTGAATTTGAACTTATTTTGGGTGGGACAATGCATGTCAATGGACAAACATGAAAAATGACATGATTGTAAACATGCCAGATTCTAGCCAAAGGCTAATTTCCATCTGCAGTCCCAGGGGGAGGGGGTAAATATGACATGTGTCACATGGATAAATTAGCTCATAACTATGCCTATAAACATCAAGTTTTAGACATACATATAATTATGTACATAATTTTATGTGACTTTTGCTATTTTTGCTGCTTTCTACTGTGGTTTTACTTTCTTAGCCTGTTAGCCTTTTAATCTTTTATGTGCAGCACTTTGAATGTTTTAAAACAGGTATTGTACCTACAAATAAAGTTGCCTTATTTGTGGTGAAATTTCTGTATTAACTTTCAGTTTGATTACAAATACGTGCACTATGTGGTCAAAAAGACCCTCTACACATCTACATCTTGACATTTGCAACTCTTGCAGAGAAGAATCAGAAACAGCTACATGACCAGGCGTGAGCATCAATAAGCAGTAATAATAATACAGAAACTATGACCTTTGGTTGGACCTGGCCTCTGATGGACCGAGGGAACCGGTCTTGTTGTTGAAATGGTAAAAGGCTTCTTGTGTGGATGCAGGAAGTCCACCCCTACAACACAAATCAGGGCAACCCTGTCACCATTAATCACGATCAGACTCATTGTCTTCCACGCGTTATTGACAGCAGTGGAACGGCTTCCTCCCCCCCCAGCAGTGGGCTGGCCATGACAAGCAGCGTTTTCCTCCCCAGTGGATGGAGGTCTGCAGGAGCAAACATCCTCACTCCACGGAAACCAGCGCGGGAGGAAACTGATCCGCTTCCTGGAGCCACGGAGGCCCCAACTTGCCTCTCTGAGGGGGGGGTTGCCATCTCCTGAACTGTCCTGCAAAGGTCAGCAAACGGGTGAAAAGAGCAAAAATATCTGCTAATGGTGAGTAATCCTGGGCGTAACTCTGCGTACAACCCAGCAAAAATCATTCCCAACATTCAGATCACTTTAAGTTTCCTCATGGTGGAAACATGAAGCTTCGTCTAGTTTTTTTTATTTAGGAAACACCAGCAATGATGGGATCTGAGATCATCATCAGCCCTCTGAGATGTGGGAAGAATAATACCTGCGTCTTAAAAATAAATATTATAGATCCATATGAGTAAAACGCGATATTAAATGATTACTAATGATATTTGTGCCTTTCAGTAATGAATCTGACCAGGGATTGGATCAGTTTTTTGTGTCCCCTTTCAGATCCTAAGCAGCAACAGCCTCCCATTAACATGGTTAATATGACTCATTAGTTTTGTTAAAAACACCATTTTATGAAGATAAAAGAGATATTCATCATTATCATCATCATCATGTGAAGAGCATTTTATTTCCTGGTGTGAAATGCTGCCACCTGCTGGTTAAACACCAAAACAGCCAACTCTACAGCAACGCTTTTTAAATGTGTTTTAAATGTAATTTGGATTTTAAAACAAGTGAATTTATTACATTGAAACTTGATCTGAGTTAAAATGAGATAATGGCAGTATTTATTGGGATTTTCTGATACCTTGGTTCAACAGACGAGAGTGAAATTCTACCTGCTGAGCACCAAGAGGACAAAACAGAATTAGCCAAAGGTGACTTGCAGCGCTGGTTTGATCAGCTAACTTGTTTGTCCAGCAGCAGCAGCCTGGTTGTGCCTGGTAGCCGTGGCCTCCAATGTAACAAGCCCAGTCCACGATGTAGTAGTTACAGTTTTTGCTCTCATAAAGACGGGATTCTCAGTTTTTTTTACAGTCCTGTCCAGCCATCCACTGGCTTTCCCTCAGTCTTCTCTCAGGAACTGGCTGGCACACCCAACCAGCTGCAACTCCTTAATTAAACTGGAGATGCACGACTTACCAGGATATCTCACTCATGATGCATTTGTGGCTTCAGGATTTCAGAGCGATGCCTTCCTCTAGCTCTCTTTCAGTTCTAAGGTTTCATGTTTCTATCCATCTATCTTCTGATCCTCACTAGATCTTCACCTTAATTAAATACAACCTCAAATTAACAGCATACAGGATGTATCATTTATATATATATAGCTTTGTACAGGGTATTTCTAGTTCTCTGGGAGCTTTCAAAACTTGAGGATGGAGTCTGCAGAGACCAAAAAGAGGCCAGCACTGAGCACAGCTTGAATTCAGCTATCTTTGCAAAATGTTGAAAACTATCAGAAACTATCAGAAACAAGTTCTTTTAATGAGACATTTTAAACCAAACATGAAATCATAATTATTACTACTAAAATGTTTATTTTCAAACAAACTCTGGGGTTAGAGACCATCATTTAATATAGGAGGAGCTTCAAATGTGTTTCAAATAACATTTTCTCTTATAATTTATGTCAACCTCAACCTTAAAGATTTATCAGGTTAATTTAACTTCTGCAAAAGCAAAGTTCATAAAAACATTTTTTAAGCGAGTTTCCTTTTATTTCATAAAACCAACCTCTTCATTTTTACAGTGCATTAGCATAACAAACCCTCCTGTCACTGTAAGCAGGCTGGAAGCTGGTTTGATTATTCTTCTTTGCTCTAATTGTCAGCCTTCTCCATGTCCATGCAACAAGACACTGCCATGTGATTGGCTGATTAGACATTAGTGTTTCCAGCAGGTGACCAGGTATTTCTCCTGTGTTTAGCTAACTTTGCCGTGCACCTCGCTGATTTCACTGTTGCTCACCAGATGTCAGTTCAGCTCGGTTCATCCTTCCTGTTCCAACTTTCTTTAATTACAGTCCTGTGTGTTGGACTTCCCGCTCTTGCAGCACTTTGGTTTTATTTTGGGGTTTAATAAAAAGAAATTTCACTTCTACATCCTCCGTTTTTTAGTCCTACCTCACACCATCAGCTGTGACAATTATTTTAAATATATATTTCAGAGTGGAAGCAATAGAAATGGGCTGTTTTTTGGCTTTATAACAGCTTGGAAATTCCATTAAAGTAACAAAATAGTTATTTCTGATACAACCTGGTGTACTTTGAAAGGGTTTAGATGGCTGAATTCTACATTTAAAAACAGTTTTTCTCCCCCACATATTAGTTGAAAATAATCTATTCTGACAGGGAAACCAAGCTTGTGGTTTTTCTGTTTGTTTTTCTCTCATTAATCTCACAGCTGAATAAATAAAAGCTGAGTTTATTTTAAACTGCACCTTTAAAGTATTAACATGACCTTTAATAGCTGAGTCTTCTGAGGATGGTTCACATTTACAAAAAGAAATCTTGGAAGTGGTTTCAGTCGCGTCTCATTGTTGTGTTTATGTAATCAGTGTTCATCAGAGATGAGTTTTATTGGCCTCGCCCTGCTTTAATAGCAGCAGATGTGGTGCCGTGTGTTTGTTTTTAGGTTGCTGCAGATGTTCCTCACAGTTACCACAACAGGCCAGGTACTGTACACAACAGAGGCGGGGGGCTGCATTTAAATAGAAGCATGCTGGGAAAAAGGGAAGGAATTAATTAATTATCAGGTTTCTTTGCAGTGTTTCTGTGTTCAGTTCATTTCAGGGTTTGATTAAAAATTAAATAACATGAGCGGTTTGTTTTGTTTGTTTCTTTTTTTAATTAAAAATATGCAACGATTGATAAAAATTTAGTTTTCAATTCAAAATCAGTGATACTAAATGAAGAGCCAAATATGAACATAGAAGTGGTCCACAGAGGTCCCTGGAAGACCAGACTGGATTATTTCTGCAGTAATGTTAAGTGTGCAAAAAGTCTAAACAAAAAAATGTGCTTCATACAAAATATTTTATCCCGGGAAGTGATGTCTTTTTTCCCTCTATATGTAATATATATTTCATAATATTTGATTGATTGATGGTAATGATTTCTGTAATGTTATGAGTAGAAACTACTCCAGATGTTTCACATCATTATTTCCCTGCTGATGCGGCCATTTATTAGATTAACATCTCTGTAAAATGGTTCGCGACAAATAAAAAGATTTACCTGTGACCCTGCCTCTCTTCCGCTTTCACCTCCTTCCTCTCTCTGTGCTTCCGCTCAGTTTTTAATCATATGGATGAAATAACATTTTAATGTCTTGCATCAAAATGACCATTCAAAGTTGTAAAAGCAAACACTTTGTCCTTATAGATGTAATATAACCTATACTTCATCACTGACTCTTGAATTGAAATATGTCTTAAAATCCTGCCCTACACAAAATATGTGTCTTGTGCCCCCTAGTGGACGCCAGGAAGTATAAGACCACGGTACCATACTTATGTCACGTCACAGCGCAATAAATAGCTGAAATGCCAAAAACATTTTGTCAAAGAGCCAAATAAAGATTTCAAATGAGAAAATAGTCACCCCAGTTTTCCTGTTGTTGTGCTTCAAGGGGTTAAAGATATTCTGTTCATTTATTCCACTCATTCTAAAAGGTGGAATAAACTTTGAGATTCATTGTAGTCTTTCAGAAGGAGCAGAAGACCAGCTTCTCCTTTCACCAACCATCACTTTTCCTCTTTTAAAACGCATGTTGATATGAGCCCGTAAACACCGAGGACTTCATAAAAGTCTGCGTTGGCAGCAGTAATCACTCACCTGCTGTTGATTTTACACATTTCCACAACAGCTCGTCTGCTTTTCATTAGTTTGACATGTAGGTGGGAAAACGTGTTTCTAACTGCTTACAGGAGCTTTTGGCATCGACAGGAGCTACCTGAAAATATTACACCAAAGGTAGATTATCTCCTTATTTTCTCCTGTTTTCTGCTGATGACGGGCAGGGATGCTGAACACCTGCAGAAAGCAGCATCCGTTAAACGACTGACCACTGCTCAGATTATTTCCAAATTTGGTATTTTTGTGTCTGTGTGGCGACAGAGATTACATTTCTTTTAAACATTAATCTTATTTGAATTTAGAATTTACCTGAACAGTATCCTCAGAAATGGATGTTTAAAGAATAAACAGAGGATTCTCCAACCAGCAGATTAAATGGTGCAGGTGAGGGTGTCAGGATTGAGTGTAAAAGCAGCATCTTTTTTTTTTCTTTCTTTTGGTGTTATTGCTTTTCTTTGTGATTGAGTGACTTTTTGTCTATGTGAAGAATTTTAACAATTTTATTCTCTGTTTCTTCACATTTTGATCAATTTGATCCTATTAACATTTATATATTTTTGGTTTTCTTCAGTTTTCAGTTTAATTTACTGTCAGTGTTCTCGTGGTTTTTTTACAGAAACACATTTCATTCTTATATTTTCATGGTTTGTTAATTTGAAGAATGACATTAAGGACCCTTTGAACCTTCTCTCCTTCCTCCAGGGAGCCTTTGTAGGATCTGGTCAGCAGATGAAAATTAGCCCTTTGGCTACATCTGGCACGTCTAGAAGTGTTCTTTTGTGTTAAATGAGCTCTGTACCTGAAAAAAAAAATACAGTAAAAGCATCCACCAAAAATTCTGCCTTTTTCATCAAGGATGAGCCATGGATCACCGCCTTACGGTCAACTAATAATTCTCACTGACAGATTGTAATCAACTTTGGTACTTCAGCATCACGGCAAAATGCTGGGTGAAGATTCAAAGATCCTGGGAACAGAAATCCCTGATGGTTGTGATTTTTCACCACAGGACAAACCATCATGAACCCCATGATCAATGCAGTTCTACGGACTCAAAATTAGTACCAGTAATATGCGTTTAAATCTATTTTTTTTGTCATTAGTTTGGAAACTACGGGCTTAAAAAAAATCCACAAATATCTACATCCCTTTGAGGAAAGTTTTCTTGTTGTAAAGTTTTTTTTTTATCTTAAAAAATAAAAATAAAAAATGTTTCCCAAAAATGACAGATTTCCTGATGTAGTTATTTATAGAAATGATAAAATGATATGTTTTTCAGAAGATCAGGTAACATTTGTGGCTCTAAAAGAGTTTTATTTTGCCAAGTCTGAGGGCAAAATAGTTTCTCTGGATAGTAAAAGTTGCAGCCCTCTGCTGTGGTCAGTGGTTATTTATTTCACCAGGACATCAGACTGTCCAACACAGCCTGCAGTCCACGGGGCTCCTGATGAAGATGCCAGAGCATCATGAAGAGAAGAATTAGACATCCATGAACAGGTGAGCTAAACTTGGAATTTAGATTGGAAACACGTCAAACTTTTACAGAGTCTGTTCCTGCCGCAGTCTGTCTGTTCATCATTTTAAAGTTTCTTATTTGTCTGTAAATTAAGCTAAATTTGATTAACAAATTACAGATTTAAGTTTTTATTCCATTTTAGAAAACATGTTAAATTCTGGGTCACATAAAGCTGGAATGAAGGGATATTTGACATTAATGTTTGGAATAACAAAAGTAATTCGACCATTTATTAGAGTAAAACCACTGTGCCGTTAGAGAAGCTTCCACCTCAGCATGACAGCTTCCGATGATTCTTGATCCAGATCCGTCTCCTCTGATAAATCCTGCTACTGAACAACCAGACATCTCCTGGTTGGCAGAGGT
>JBBBVT010058864.1:0-10104 GCA_037177035.1 Craterocephalus eyresii | reverse complement strand
CAGAAAATGGATGGATGGACATATTGTATTTGCTTTTAAATAAAAAACAAATAATCTCTTAATTCTCATGACAGATAACGTTCTCAGATCAAGGTGAAGTCCTGTTACTGGTGGAGCTGCTATTTACTCCAGCTGAGGCAGGTCATTCCTTCACAGTCGCTGTGACATGGACCTTCTTCAGACCTCTGGTACTAATGCAGGACGACGAGGACACCGTGACACTTGCAGAGGAGACCACGAGTTCTCCAGCATATACCGCATGGGTGAGCCAATACACCCCGAGTTAATCTAATAGTCCTGCCTGAGGAAGGGCATGCAGATGCTACAACCACCAACACTTACAGCAAGGAGAGAAATTATATCCCTGTATAACTGAACACTGTGTGATGAACAATTTAACACTGAATAATACTTACTTATTATTTTACCCCACGAAATATTTATAAAACTTTTAAAGAGACACCATAAGGCTAATACTATTTTATCAGTCACATGCTCCCTATCGACGGTTAAAGGCCACCTACTCCGAATATTTTGTCCGAATAATTCGCACAGTACTTTAAAAAATCTAATCAATGTAAAGTCAATGGGAATCTTTACATCAGTGATGAAATTCCGTTTAGCGATTTTGGGATGTTCATTTTTTCGTAGCCAGGTCAATTTTCTTGACATTCGCATCCGACAGAAACACATTCAACCAATCAGACACGTTGACATCATCAACGGAAACGGTCGAGATCTGCTACTTCAGTGACAGTTTGTTACTTCATTTTAAGTAAATAACGGCCAAGCGCCTTATATTCTTTGTTTCACAGCACTCTTGCTTATTTATTATCTGCGACAACGAATTCAAGGACAATGAGTAGTGAACCATTTCCAGCGAGCTGAATTATGAAGACGGCATGATCAAACGTATTGATGATCATACTATTTGTAGCCTAGCCTGCTAGCCGCCCGCAATAAAACACTTGTTAGTGGCTTTCGTTGGTGATTTTCTGATCTCATCTACTGACTGGATACAGCATGACTTAATTTTGAATACTTAATAGTGGAGGAGGAAAATAAATTGTGGAGAAATCTGAGTTCTTCTCTCCTCTGTAGGATAGGATGTACCCAATGTTTTCTTTTTTCTTTGTTTTTGTCAGCAACAGGACAAAATCGTCATGTTTGTCTTCACCTCCCAAGTCTGTTCTGGAATATTCAAAATTTATTCGCATCAGACTTGGTGTATAGACAAAGACGTCAGTTTTTCACCTCCGCATTATTTGCAATTTCGTGCCGTTTATTCGCATCGGTCCTGGTGTGGAAAGGCCGTAACTCGGCATCCATCTTGCATCGTACCTGAGCCTCTCCAGACAGTAAAAACCAGTTTTTTTCTCGACACTTCTCATATCTGTTGCTCTTTTTTGGCTCTCCTTAGTTTCCTTCTCCCTCCAATAATGCAGAAGAAGGAGAGGGGTGGAAAGTGTCCAACGTGTCTTTCAATGAAAGATGTCATAAAATATGACTTTTATAAATACACCAAATGAAAAAATCTGTCTGTGATGGACTGGCGACCTGTCCAGGGTGTACCCCGCCTCTCGCCTCATAAATTCTGGGATAGGCTCCAGCCCACCTGCAACCCTGAACCGGATAAGCAGTACAGAAAATGGATGGATGGATCCTAACTGTTCCAACCAACAAACTATATATATAATTGCTAAAATAGGCATGAATGTACCCTTCTTTTCATATGTTGAAAGGATGGTCACTGGCCCTGATTATATGCCCATAAAAAGTCACAAGACTGACGGCTGTGACATGGAGATAAGAGATAAAAATAAACAGAATCCTGGGTGTTTATTTAAAAAAAAAAAAAAGAAACGAGCAAAAACACATAAAAACTACAGATGATAAACTGATTACCATGGCAACAATATAAGATTCAAAGCATCTTTATATGTTTCACATCTATGTTTTTTAATTTTTTTTTAAGTGATCCTTTAAGCCATTAATTAATTAAACAAATTGTCTTTTGGGACGATAAAAACAACCTGGATATTTTCAGTCCTCACAGAAGAGATTCAGTAAGTGAATTACTCATAAATTACTCTCCATGCCAAGCGCTCAGAGTAGTGTTTTTAAGGCTTTATACAGATATTGAGGGAGTATTGATATTTCCAATGTTTCCAACTGCTGAGCAGACACGGATCTTGTCACAAAAAAGGCTGCACTTCACGCTGGAAATCAATGTCCCCATGACAACAGTGCTGCAGAAGGCTTTCTTGTGGTGTCCTTGGTCAAACGGCTGATTCTGCATCGACCCAACAGCAACTGACAGGGGGAGGAGCTGTTCAGAGACAACAATAACCAGGAGACCGGAAAATTATAATTGCTGCATAAAGCAGAAGTTACAGCATCTTCGTGGACCTCCATTCAGCAAGTCAAAGTGATTCAAATATTAATGTTCGTTTAACTTTATTTGTATAGAATCAATTCACAACAAAGCCATCTTAAGGCGCCAAACAGACAACCATAGGCCATTCCTTTTGATCCAATTTATACAAACCCACATTCACTGTCCACCAGGATTTAACAAAGACAATGGGGCGCAGCCTCCTATTGTGTAATTCCATAGACTTCCACGTTGGTTTCACGTTTCTGCCGCCTGGGAAAGACTTATCCCATGGCTGTGGAAGGATGTAAGTCCTTTTCAGAAGAGTCAGATTATTGGCATGAAGCAGAAAACCTTTAGAGGAGATCCAGAAACTACTGGTGGCGTAAGGAAATACTGATATGCTGAAATATCGCAATACTTTATGTGGCGATATTGGCATCCCTCACCTCAGCTGTCTGGAATGTCAGCCTGCCACCATTAATCCGACGTTATCTGTGGTTTAGAATGAAATCCTGACTTTGTTCAGGAATGATTATTAAGCGTTTTTGCTTGACATCATCACGTCGTCATCCTGATGCCCGGCGCCATTTTGTAGGTCAAGTCGTTTTCGGTCTCTGTTAAACACCAACAATGGTTCAGAGCTGTGTTGTGAGTGGATGTAGATGTAATTCTACTAAGTTTTGTGCTATTCCAGGGATACGCTTGATCAAGGGCGTGCTCATGGAAGGTCTTTCAAGACAAAGAACATTGTGGCTAGGCCAAACCAACCACAAGAACTTCCACCCCTCCAAATACTCCAGAGTGTGCTCTGATCATTTCATCACAGGTCCGACCATACCTAGCCCATTTCCTGGTCTGATTACATGTAGAAAGGCACATTTTAAAACAATCAAAAAACACATGAATGAATGGCTAACAACGTATAACCTGTGATCACATTTCAGTTTAACATCACAAGCATCGAGTTTACTCAAATGCATGATCTTTCAAACATGTACAAACGGCCATCTCAAGTTATGTATACATTGTTTTTCTCTGTTTTAAATAAGTAGAAACCACGCTTTTGGTGGTGAAAAAGTAGTTAAAAATGTCCACATATGCAACCTTTCTGGAAACTGTTCCGGTCTGCCAGAAACTCATCATACGGATCTCTGCCACAAATCAGTCCAAGCTGTTTGTCGTACCTTTCATTAGATGCAACATCCAAACTGTCCCTGTACTTTAATTTGTAATCCTCTTGGAAAACGACACCACGCTGATAAACTGTGATAATGTTTAACTCCATCGCTGTGATGGGTTTACGTTGTTTGACCTACAAAATGGCGGAGACACGCGCGCCGTCATCCAGATATTTACAGACACAGTGAAAATGCACTATTAGTAAGAAAGCTTTTTGAAAAGCAGGTTAACCTTGCAGAAGTTGTCAAGTGCCAAACGTTTTTATTAGTGGGTGGCCACGTATATAATGATGGTGCAGCAATGAGGAAACTACAAGGGACAACATGCCATTGTAGAAAAAAGTGTAACCTCTTTCTCTGTGGAACAAAAGTATTTTATACCACCTTTCAACCATTTAATTATGGTAGACAGAGATTCATGTGAGGTGCCTTGCTAACATCCGCCAAGCACCGTTTATTTCCCCTTTTTTTCCTAATTTCTGACTATTTTCCTCAGAATTCTGTTTTTTCCCCAGCAATGGGCCTAATACTCTTGCATAGACGTATCATAGTTATATTCTGTAAATATAACTCTAGAAAGAGAATTTTCTGCCCATTATTTCTTGGGTCAGGCTTTCAAAGATTAAAATCTTTTCATGTGACTCATTGTTTAGAGGATTTTTCTGCCAGGCTGCAGCACTAAAAGCTGCTCTGTCTTCAGCGCCCACATTATTCTCTGTACCCTTGCTGACCAATTATTTATTTTCATGCCAAGTTAAAATAATTCACTCAACCCATCGACTAAAAACAGTATAACTGGAATCGCTGCTATATTTAAAGTCCGATGGAGCACAGTTTTAAAGTCTAGACTTCAGGTCTTTATGTTTTTGTGGTTTGGAAAAGAAAGGAATATAATTTATTTGGATCACAGATCTCTTGCCGGTTCCATGGGGTCGACGGTGTCGGCCCAGAAAACAAGAGAAAGGTGGCAGATGCGCGTTGTCTCTAAACCCCTCCCCTGCAGAGGAGTATGCCTCTCCAGCCAGCAGCATGGAGCTCGTCCAAATGCTTCCTTAACTGTGATTGGTTGGAAATTTCCCAAAAGCCTTTGCTTGTCTGATCATCTTATAAAGTAAGATCCACTGAATGTATTTCTTTCCTCTTTGAAATGCTGTAAAAATACTATAAATGCCCTGCTGTTTGCATTGCTTACAGACTTACAGACTTGTAGGGAGAAAAGATTGATTCTGCATAATTTCCTTCTGGGCATGAATTTGTAGATAAATCTGACTACAACAGCAGTGTGTGTTTAGATTTGTTTACCCATGGCCGGATCTATGGGGGGGCAGTAGATCACAGCCCTCTCCTGGCAAGGCTCAAACCAGCGAGTTATCTGTGCTAACTAGTACACCACCATGCAGCCCCTGTAATCTCCAGTTCTCCTAAAAAAGACAGTAAGTGGCAGCATCTAATATGTCTGTGAGTATTTTATCCAACCAATCAAAGGATAAGATAAAAACTTGAGCAGTTGAGAGAGTGAGGACTGTTTAGCCGAGTGTGCAGGGACAGAAGCGTGCTGGTCACTGTCCCACATGTGTGGACTGATCGACTCTCACCAGGATGATCCTCTGCTTGCACTTTTCACTCGCAGGTAGTAGTTTATGTGCAAATCACATGTATGCCCTCCATTTTCCCTTTTGGAAGTGAAAAACACTGTAGAATCGCTCCAGTAAGAGCAGAAGATCACATCCTGATGAAACCAACAGAACCACATCATCTGCAAAGAGCAGGACCCAATTCTGAGGCCACCAAACTGGATCCCAACACCTCGACTGATCCTAGAAATTCTGTCCATAAACGTTATGAACAGAATAGGCGATTAAGGGCAACCTTGGCGGAGTCCAACTCACTGGAAATGGGTCCAACTTACTGCCAGTCATGCAAACCAAGCTCTGGCACCGGCCGTCCAGTACTCCATACTCCTGTAACAACACCACATGAGTTCCTGGGGGATACGGTCGAACGCCTTCTCCACATTCACAAAGCACATGTAGACTGGTTGGGCGAACTCCCTGAAGAGGATAAAGACCTGTTCCACGACCAGGACGAAAAGCACACTGCTCCTCCTCAATCCAAGGCTCGACTATCCGGCAGACCCTCCTCTCCAAGACCCCTGGAGGCTAAGAAGATCTCTCCAGTCCCTCTTGAAGAGAGGGACCTCCTTCCCAGTCTGCCAATCCTGAGGCGCTGTCCCTGATATCCACATGGTGGTGTAGAAGTGTTTCAACCAGGACAGCCTCACAGCATCCACAACCTGAAGAAACCCTTGGCAGATCTCGTCCCCCCTCACAGCTCTGCCACCGAGGAGCTTTCCAACAACCTCAGTGACCTTTTTTGACCTTGTAAATGTGGCTAATGATGCTTCAGCTTTCCTGCTGCTGTATAACTGGACTGTTCAGAGGCAGGTCACATGATCCCATGAGAGACAGATCCGCACCTGCAAAGTTACAATGTCTTGTTCCTGAACAGGGCAGCCCCCTCTGTGCACTGGCACATGTCAAACACTGTATGTTAACCCAAGCAATCATCCATTATGCTGCGTTCGATTTGTCCTCAGAAGTTTTCCAAGTTCCCAATTGGAAATAGAACCTGAATGCTCCCTGAAGTTGGAAGTCCCACTCAAAATATTCGGAGTAGTTCCACCAACCCGTCTTCACCTTGTAAAGATGGCTGCTCAACAAATCAGCAGTGACTAAAAACAGATTAAACAGATTTATGTTTAATTGTTCTTCTTTAACTGAACATAAATTAGAGTGAAAGGTAGAGCTTTATAACTTCTATGCAGAGATTAAGTATACAAAATGCATGTTTGAAATACTAAATAGAAATGTTGGATGTAAGTCCCTCCGCTAACACTAGAAGCTGTTTGATAACATTTTTAGCCTCTGAAATTATGACGAATTAAGGGGATATATGGTGTTTTTGCACGTTTTCCATCTTGGTCAATCCAATCCAACTTTATCTATAAAGCACTTTAAATAACCATACAGGGCCAAAGTACTGTACAGAAAATAAAACACCATCTAAAATGCAGAAATGAATTTAAAAGACATAAAACAAATTCAAAAGACATAAAACAGCTATAAAGTTCAAATCAATATTAGTAAAAATAATATGAAAATGATCAAATAAATAAATAAAATATATATTTAAAATCTCACATGGTATCAAAAGCCAAGGAGAAAAGATGTGTTTCATCAATCAATCAACACGACGTGCCCCTTATTATAAAGAATTTTATGATTAAATAAATAACATCTAAACAAATGAGTTAGAATGTTTTCTCTCCCCCAACAGTTGTCATGAAAAAACCTGACCTTTTAGAGCTAAAATTTTGTTGCTCTTTTTACCATGGGAGTCTATGGGGAATTGCTCTGTTTTGCACAGCACCTAGTGGAGTAGAGGGAAACTGCAGTTTTTATGCCTTCTGCATCGGTTTCATAGGTTGCTGCTTGATGAGTACGTAGTAAAAACTGGTGTTAACATGACGTGAATCGTTGCAACGTTAGTTTTTACTGCCAATTAAGGCCTGCCGTCATATAAATTCAGTTGTAGTGTAAACAAGGCCTCAGACAATAATCAGGACAGGTCGGGAGGCAGCTAGGAACCCAGAAAAAAGGACTCCACATTAAAAAGTGTTGCTGTTGGATTATGAAATATTTTGAAACAGTATGAGTAACTACAGTAATTTGTTCTCAGCTGTTTGTGGCGTCTGTACAGCCTCTGCTAACTGAATCCAGGTAGCCTGCAGCTCGGCCTGTTCAGACTCACGCCTGCTTCCCATCTGGTTCAGAGCGCCAGCAGAAGGATGAAGCAGCTGGGGTCGTAAACCCTCCGTCTCGGTGCTCCCAAAGTGCCATCTCATAATGTTTAAAGCCTCCACCACCTGAGCTGTCTGGGGAGCCACTTCAGACACTGGAGCCCCACTCCCACTCCGTTTTGATAACTACCAGAGGACATCATTAAAGTTCCATCTCCTGCCATCCTACTGCTTTGGTCCAGCTCAGCTTTCACTAGCGCCACATTTTACTCCTTCTAAATGGTAGAAAAATGGTCCTGAGGAGGCCCAGTGAGTCAGTGTGATGCTCCTCAATGCTGCGGAAGTTTCTATTGATTCTATTGAAGGGGCAAAACTTAAAACTCTACGTTTCTTTGTTGTTTTTGTGGCACACTGGCCACATTTACGCGAGTTTTAAGTCCTCTTTCCTTCTGAACTGAAGTTAATTCTGCTTTAAAGAGATGAAAAACTAGCATGTAAACCATAGGTGTCAAACTGTGGCCCTCAGTGTAATTATATTTGGCCTGCTGAGGTACCAAATAACTACTAGTAGTGGCCCACTGGTATTATACAGAACATGCCCTGCTAATACTCCAAATCCCAGAATGCTTTGCTGGTGTTTTGTCTTGTTAGTTAAATGCCAGCATCTCCATCACATTTCATCATCAAGGCTCGGTCAGCTTGAACCAGAACAAGTTACCACGACAACAGGTATTAAATAGATGCCTCTTGTGTGAAATTTTCTAATTTTAACAGTAAACGACAACGATAATAAATTAATAATTGATTTAACATTTATTTATTTCATGAGTGGCCATGGTATGAGCAGGATAACGTCCTCCCAGGTCTCCATCCTGAGAAATAAATTTACTTTACAGATTGTGCTGTGCGTAACGTCATCACGGAAACGTATATGACGTTAGCGGAACCGTTAGTGGCCGACAGATAAACAATCCCAGGTAATCTCACCCACAACTTCCCGTCCTTAGTTGTGCTGCACACAAATAATAAAGGCCCACGTTAAGTTTTGCTATAAAGTCTGATGCTGACACGATGATGAGCGTGAATACATGAAGCCAAATTTATTTCTCTCCACTCTCACATTCCAGATGATATATTTTCATTTCTCACTGAGAGAAAAATCTAACTGCTTGTTTTTTACTGTCAAGAAGCTTCATGAGATCACAGAATTAATCTGTCTCTAAAATACAGGAGATCATCCAGCCAGTTTCGTATTTCCCATCCGTATGATACAGGATTAATCCAAAATATGATACCATCTCTGAGACATTTTCCTTCACTTTGTTCAAAATCCTAAATATGCAAAGAAAACCTGCTGAATATGCAAAGGAAATTATGCTAATTCTTCCCCCCACATTTTGTTAAAGGGCCTAATGAAGATTTCATATTTAAAAAATTGGATTTCTCTTCTAATTTTTTCTTGGGTTGGGCTTTAAAGTTTTAGTATTATTCTATCCTGGAGTCATGAGAGGTTTGACCAAGCCTATTTAAATCATCTTTAGTCAGAAACATGAAAGATGTGGAAAACAGACAAGCCTGATATGAAGCATGTCAACATCAAACAGGTTTTATAGAACATGCTGGATGAGGCACAATGGCCGTGTTCTTCTGGAGAGCAGAAAATTCAGCCTGTTTGCATCCGACTTTCATCAGGTGTTCCCAATTTAATCCTCAAATGTGTATTAAAAACACTGAAAAGAGCTAGACAGAGATGTGAAATTCCCAGCAATCATCGGGCTGATTTCATCACACTGGCTGAACCACTCGCCTCTGTCTACAGTTCATATTTAATCCTCTGTAGATGACGAGCGTCACTTTGAGAGCTGTGTAAAACAGCAAGAAAAATGAAAACCAAACAGAGCAAGACACACTTGGATGCCGTTAGTTTTACTACACTGCTGTTGTGTGACAGTGTGGGTCCTGTCACTATGCCTCCGACTGATTATGCGCCCTGGCTGCTAGGCCACAGGGATACGCCTTTGGCTGACTGGTCAGCATGCATAGCTGTTATCCCGGAGGTTGTGGGATCTTTCCCCAGCTGGGCCCTCCTTTGTCCTGCCACATTCGCATCGAGAGAGGGTTTGTTTTCTTTTTTTGATTAATATCAGACAGGTCAAAAATCATTGCACAAAGCATACCAAAACACATTTAAATACACGCACACACATACATTACACATAAATATACCTACATACATGTACATATATGCACATTTATATTAGGTGTTCAACAATACATGTAATCGTATTGAATCGTTCAAGAACCATGAGCACTGTATTGTCTGTATTGAAAAATACAAAATTTTCATGAACTTGTCCTTACATGATGCTTGAGGGTTGAAAGCTCAGTGGATCTGAGTCAGCTTCTCCACAGAGCGCCTCTACCATGCATCACTGAGGCAGGGGTCGTGTTAACAGAATATTTACTGCTTTTATTACATCATTGATTGAAAAATCTGAAGACCATCCGTCGTTTTGAGAGATGACAATGGATTAAAAGAATGAAGTCAAAGTGTTTAAATAAATGTCATTAATTAAAAAAATTTTTTTTTTTTAAATATCAAACTGTGACAGTAAAATAGTGAGCCAAACCTTAAATTTTGTTCATTGCTGCACTCTTAATATATATAAATAGACACAAACACACACACACACACACACACACACACACACACACACACACACACACACACACACACACACACACACACA
>JBBBVT010058863.1:0-10107 GCA_037177035.1 Craterocephalus eyresii | reverse complement strand
GTTTTAAATCAGGGTTAAAAACGTTTCTATTTGCAGCCTTTTATGATGAGTGATATTTGTTTTCTTAGGGTTTCTTTCTTTATTATAAAAATGTATACTCAAAAACTGGAAATCTACAGTCCCTCCAAGCAAGAAACAATGGATTAATGAACTGTCATCATATTGTACTCCTGAAAAAATTCTTCATGCAATACGAGGGACATTAACAAAGTTTGATCAAACATGGATCCCCTTTCTGAACATCCTAATGAAAATGGATTAGAGAGACAGAACTGTACATATTTGGATCATTGTAATCCTATTTTTTATTTATTATTATTATTATTTTTTTTGTGTGTGTGTGTTTTGTTATGATTTTTTAAGCTGTATTTTTTTTTTAATGTTATTTTACGCTTTAATTCTGTCTTCTTGATGTGGAGCCTGACTGTCCAGGGTTGCCAGATCTTGTGACAGAAACAAGCAATCTGATTAATGGGGCCCATTTATGTTTCCAGCTGCTTCAGATGCAACAACGGGACTTTTATTTTGAAGCGGAATGAATGGTTTGGAGGAATTATTCAATTAAGATTTAAAAACAGAACAATCCAGCAAAATACTTCCGATTTAATTTTAAATCCTAATTTTTGCTCTGAATTTTCTGATTTTTAATATTTTCTTTTTAAAGGATTTAATTTTCTTCTGAATTAAAACTTGTGTAAACGTTGCCAGTGACATCATAGACCAGTATGGGAGTAATGGGAAAAATGGGGCTATTTAATGCTCCTGGCAGCATTTTGTCCATGCTTGATTTTGAGAATCGTATCAGAACTTTTAGGATTCTTGTCGTTTCTCCTCCGTGTTTACACCGGAAGTCTCTTCCGGCCTTTCTGGACGCTGATGATGGAAAAATCCCCACTAACGCGGTTTTCCTTTCCCACAGGAAGGCCTGGTCATTGGTTATCGGATCGGAACCAAACTCTTGATTTGCATCTTTCCATCTGCGTTCGTGATGAAAACAGATCTCCAGATCTTTCCCCTGCGGGTCCATCGTCCGCGTGCAGCGCTGTTTTTATTGGCACCAAAGTCCACATAATGCGACTTAAATGAGGTGGAAGACAGAGAGGGAGGATGACGACAGGTTGCACCGAGAAGACCAGGATGAAACGAATAAACCTTTGTGCAGATGATGCTTTACCTCCATAAGAACGGGTTAATGTCGTTTAAGGACGGTTCTTCTCCAGTAAAGGTGCAAAATAAATAAATAAATAAATAAATATTGATAACATCTTATTATAACGCCACATCGGCGTAAACGGACAGTTTCTGTTTATGTTGATTTATTTCAGACTTTACTTAAAAAAAATAAAAGAATCTTGCTTAAAACACAATAAAAATGCGTAATCAGGAGCTGATCAGAGACACCTGCCACCGGTGAGGAGACATTTCCATCTTTTGTTCCGGTAAAACATTCGCAAACAAACGAGAGCGCGCTCATCATCATCCTTCCTCTTAGAAAAACAGAAGCTGCTTTTACTCACAACATAAAGGATATTTAGCGCAGAAAGCGCGTTCTTGGTGCAAACGAATCCCCCGCAGACCATGGCTGAGGTGTCCTCAGATAGCCTACTTGTCCGGGTTCTCGCTGCGTGTCTCGCGCGCCGGTGTCCCGAGGCTGTGTGGATCCGCTGCAGGTGGAGACCCGCGGGCTTCCAGCACTGAGTCTGCGCGCGCGGACACGTCACCTGACGCAACTACATATGACTCATTTGTTATCGCGCGTGCAGGTGATTAGGTTTCCACGAACCCGGATAGGAAAAATCAGGGAGAAAAAGTTAATGATCATCTAAGAGCACGTGCACTGCGCGCCCCCGTTAGCTCAGTGGGAACACCAGCAGCAGGCTATGCGTGACAACTTGGCTCCCAGTAAACAGCTGGACATGCTGGGAAGGGGAACAGAGTTCAGTAAAACACCTGTTTGCTTGCTCTTAGAACAGTAGAGGGACCGCAGCGCCCCCCTGTGGCCGCGTGACGGGAAGCGCGTGGAAACATTTATTATACCGTTATTCCATGAAAGTCAGGCTCAAAGTGAAGATTGTTCCTCTGGAAACCCATTCCCACCACTGTTAATAGAAAATATGGCCAAAGTTTGTTATGATTATGAGATTTAAATTCATGATGATGCCATAAAATCACCGTTATAATTTAATATTAATATTAATGTTAAATTATATCAACTTACATTAACATGTGTGAAATCACATAAACATTTTTTGAGAAAACCTTTGTGCTCTGCAGAAAGAAATTATAGCCTTTATTAAATTTTAATTAATAATTTAACATATAAATATGTATTCACTAATTTTCATAGATTATCCAAATTTGTTTAAATTATAAATATATTTTATGAACTTAATTAAAAAAATAGATTTTACATTTCTATGCATACATATTTAGATTTTTTGTTGTGACAAATTTACTTCAGTTGATTTCTACTCATTTACATTTTTCTTTACAGAAAAACAATATTTTCACATGTGACCACATGGGGTCGCCAACGTGTCCTGGTGTGCAAACAGGTGGTTTTATGTGATCTGCATGTGAAGAACGTGGAGCAAAACATTTAACATCCTGAGGCCTGTTGAGTCTGAGATGCAGCTTTTTACAGTCTGAAACTCTAATGATTAAAATAAAGACGGCAGTGAAGAAGGAACATCAACACTTCCACTGTTTTATGTAGTCACTGTCCAGCATCTTCCTTGTCCAGGTCTTCATGTAGAAGATGTTTCTAATCTGAATCAGACTTCCTGGTTAAATAAAGGTAAAAGGAAACGAGTGAATAAAGTTCTGAGTTGAATCTTTGGAACATAAATGGGATGTTTCTCATGATCAGTGTCAGACATGTTGATGTCGGCCGAGTCGTCCTGTTGTAGATTCTCTGAAGGTCCAGGAGCATCTTTCAGATCCTGGTTCTGGTCTATAGTTCTGACTCTTCTTCTGTCCACGTGTCCAGTTTCATGCTGGGAGGCGCCAAGTTTCCTGTTTGCTGCTAAAATCCTGTTTCTGTCTGTCCGTCTGATCTTTGCAGGTTTGAAAGAATTGAAGACAAAGTCTGTGTTTGTTGCCAGAAACAAAAAGGCAATAAAACTGGTTCCTGGCTAAGTTTGTCTCGTTCATCTTTTGAGTTCGGACCAAACTGATTCATAGAGGTCAGGCTAAATGGCTTAAAAAACAAAGATTTTTGTTTAAAAAACAAAGACAGAGATTTATTTGAAAATAATCACAACTGAACTGAAAATGAGTGAAAAAGCTAAAAATGTCCACATAAATTTTCTAAAAACCCTTTAGGAAGTCAAGTTTACAACATCTGACTGATGGGAAGAAAACATAAAGAAATGAACTGAAAATTATTGATTTATAGAGGCACTTTTTATACATACAAGCGACACAAAAATGGAAAGCAAGAAATTACATAAAAAACAAATCTGCCTATTATTGAAAAAACAATATTTCACATTTATTCATTTAATCCACTAAAAACATCCTTTTAAAAGAGAAAAATCTTTTTAGAATATTTTGATTATAATCACAAATCATAGAAACTCCCCTCCATCCCCCGATTCCCTCGGGATGTTAAACCTGGAATAAACTCTGAAAAAGTCATGAATTTATCATCTTTCTGCATATTTTTTACAGTTTGTTCAGGGATCCTTCCCTCAGTGTTGATCCAAACTTTGTTCCTGTTGGACTGAATTACAGAAATCCTGCAGGCCTCAAATTCTTTATTTCATATTAAACAATTCTTTCTGTCCAGAACAGCTGATTTATAAGGTTACGTTTCTGTGTTAGCTAATTGGACCTTATCAGGACTTTGTCACCTTCACAGATGAATTAGTTCTTAAATCCCTCATATCCCGAGGCCCAGCTGCCCGTGGGATTTGTCCCAGGTATCATCAGTCCATAATCCTCTTGCTCTAAATTCCTCCAGAACCTTTAAATAAAAACATGGACATCAGCACATGTAACAGCATCCATCCATACATGATGATCTACTTCTCACCAGGTACTATCACCATGGCAACTGATGCGAGACTTCACGATGAAGCAGATTCAACATCTTTCTTTAAAGGAGCTATACCTGATTTTATTTTAATATTTTTAAGAAAAACGGTTTCTACTCAGTATATGTGGTCCATAAAAATGAATGACTGAATGACTGCGCATATGTCCGAGTCCAGGCCATTGTAGTTAGCGATATTGGCTAATTATTAGCTTCGGCGTGACGCTCTTTCGCAAAATAATATCAGGTATAGCTCCTCTAAGCAACCTGATCTAATTTAAATCAGTTTTATTTCATTTATAAAGCAGAATTAAACATGTTTAAAACCTGATACAAAAAACAATTTAGCTTTTTAGCATTTTAGTGTGTGTATGTGTGTGTGTGTGGCAATAAATTATGAAGAAATTCTACATTAAATTAAATTATGTGTAAATGGTAGAGTTATAAATACATTTCCTTCCCCCACAGTTGTCATTAACCAGTCTGTGGGTAAATGCTCTGTTTTACAGCACCCCCTAGTGGAGGAGGGGGTAACTTCTCTGTTGAAGGTATGTAAAAAGTTTGCTACTCAAGTGTGTCCTCATATCCATTTATCCAGAACCACTTATTGCCAGTTCTCTGCAGACCCATCCAGTATCCATGATAGTTGTAATAGTAGAACTTTGTGTTTTGATGGAAGAATTCCTGTAATCCATGTTGTTTCAGATAATCAGAAAATGAATGTTTAAAAGCATCAATTCTGACTAGATTTTCCAAAAGTCATTGTGGTAAATCCAGAGTGTGTGTTGGTGCGGTGTTTATATAAACTCACCTGTTCCTGCAGATCATCAACAACAACCAGATCTGCTGATCTTTGCCTGCAATACTGTCGACTTTTACTCCATGTTTTCCAAAGTCCATCTTCATAAAACAGGTAGCACTTGTTCTTGTACTGAATCCAGCCTTTCCAACACGACGACACTCCAGTGCAATTACATAATCTAGCAATGCAAGACAAAAAAACCCCACAGATGGAACGTTAAAAAAGATAATCAATCACTGTTTCTCTTTGACAAACAGTAAAAAACAGCATGTATATGGAATCATAACAGAATAAGCATTTCAAGTTCTTTATGTAGGCGGCTCTGGTTTCCTAAGATATCTCTGGCTTCCTTCATTTTTTATTCACTAGTGAAAATATCACTGGAATCAATAGTATTGACCCTATTATTCTCCCTCTCTATGTTACCACTGGGGTTGATTTTTAGAGAGCATGGAGTCCCTTTTCATAGTTTTCATTGTTGAACACTGAAATGTTCAGGTTTACCTGCCATTAAAAGTCCCTTCCCCAGATTCTCTTCATGCTCTTTTTAACTCTATGGAAGATGTTAAAACATGGAAGGACTTAAATTTTCTGAACTTAAATGAAAGCAAGACTGAGATCATCCTGTTTGGTCGCCCTAACTTGACTCAGGACCATGCTGGTCATCTTGGCCCACTAGCACCTTATATACGACCCCAGGCAAGGATTCTTGGTGCGATTATCGATGGAGCATTGAAACTGGATAAACTTTCTAGGTGTAGCTGAGGCGTTGAGGGGATCTGTTCGGTGGATCAGGATTGGGTCTCTGCTTTATGCAGATGATGTGGTTCTGTTGGCTCTGCATCGGTCTGTCGTGTCGAAGAGGGAGCTGAGCCAGAGGGCAAAGCTCTCCATTTATTGGTCAATCGACATTCCTGCCCTCACCTATGGTCACAAGATCTGGGTTAGGTTTGTGACCGAAAGAACAAAATTGCAGCTGAATTGAGTTTCCTCTGCAGAGTGGCCGGGCCAAAAAATATCCTGATTTATAAAATTGAGCACACATACGTCCCACGCCTGTTTCGCTTCATAAATCAGAATCAACTCTAAATTCGGTCCAGGTGAGGGAGCTCTTGGCCCCGCCCACATGGTGAATATAGAAGGTCAGGTGGACGCCCATAAAAAATATAAATATTCATCACATCATTTCCATGATGAATCAGGAGGCTTAAAAAAGGTAAAAAAGCATTTTTTTTCCAACCGTAAGATTTAAGTCCTGATGAAACACTTTGCTAAACATGAAAATGATATTTGGTGGCGGCAAAGACATTACCGACTGCAGAGGAGTGGCAGCAGGTGGCAGAGGCCGTTAGCACCACTTCAGCTGTTATGAAAGTAAAACGTTCACATCCACAGGGAGACGACTGTAATGATGATTGTTTAATCCGCTGTTTGACTGAACAAACTATCTTTAAGTCAAATACACAACTCTCCTGATTTTTTCTGCAATCATGACTTTTTAATTTAGCTTTACATTTTTAAACTTTATAATCATCACTCACTTTTATGAGAGTACAAAACACTGATTTTGCACCCAGGACTCAGCAGGTTGGTCATTCCTTGGTTCTTTTCAGAGTTCAACCTGCGGCAACATCAGAGGGAAACATTGTTTGTTCCTCACTTTTGTCGGGGCAGAGGTTATTGATTGAAATGTTGTTGAATTTCCGGATAACTTTTAGCGTCTGCATGACAACATCTCTCTCTGTCTTTGCCTCCTCAGTCTGGTTCTCCAGGATTCTCATCTTCATCATCATCTCGCTGAGGTTCGCATCCTGGTTGTACGTGATCACACCAACTATGACAGAGAGGAGACGGCAGATCAGTCGAAACACATCTGGTTTTTATGAGTCCATATTTATTCCTTTTCTTCTGAATTAACTCTAAATATTACTTATTTAATCAATATTTGTTCTTGAAAAGATCTGAAACGCTCTGTGTAAAATATATCAATCACCTAACTGTGGACCTACTACTTAAAAGATTTAGTTCAAACTTTATTTGTTTATAAAGCGCTTTTCATGCAATTTGGCAACACAAAGTGCTTCACACAATAAAAACAGATTACATACATTAAAGCCTTCACACATTACATTGTAATAAAAAGTTTTCCTGCAATCTCCTTCTCACACACACCCACGCACACACACACACATACACATTCACACACACACACACACTACTCACAAGAAACCAACACATTTACCCTCTATTCCCTCCTATTCTAAATGTCAAATAAAATCCCATAAATAAATGTAATAAAATCAAAATCTTTCTTGAATCTGCTGTGAGGAATCGATTTCTTCCACACACCAAAGACTATAAAACATAGATAAATGAAAATAAATAAATACAATAAAAATTAGATAATAGAATGAATAAACACAATAATACATAAATAAACAATAAATTAAATGCTTATAAAATAAGTAAATAAATAAAAGCTCAGTTAAAAGCTATGCTAAAAAGGTGAGTCTTGAGCCTCCTCTTAAAACATCTATAGTCTTTTGCAGGCCTGAGGCTTGAGGAGGTTGTTCCATAGGCGAGGGCCGTAATAATGGAACCAGGCCTCGCCGTGGGTTTTAGTTCTTGCTTTTGGTATTACCAAGAGGCCAGTCCCAGAGGAACTCAGAGTCTGCAAGGACTCATAATTTAAAAGCAGATTGGCTAAATAGGAAGGCCCAAGACCATTAATGGTGTATTCCATTTACCTCGGAACTGGGGAATGTCACACCCGAGTTGAAAGTGTTCCAGTTCACAACTCGGGAAAATACTAAGGCAGCTTCATTAAAGCCATTTCTTTGGGGCAATTGTATTTTTAAACCAGCAAACCAGCAAAACGGACGTTTTTAAACAAAAGAGAGAAGAGCTAAACTGCTATTTACCGGTTTTGGGTCTTGTTACAGCTGACAGCTGCGTCGTAGCTCATGAAAAATGTGAATTATAGTAAAAGTAGCATCTCCCTATATTTATATCCAACACTATTTCATGTACGGCTGATTTAATGCAACAAAAACTGGTGAGAAGTGCAAATAAACATGATTTTATGGGGGCTTCTGCAATGTCAACAATGGCCGCAGCTATCTTGAAACACAAAGTCGGGCGTTTGTGAGTACTGACTCCCAGTTGGAAATCCAACTTCAGGAGGCCGTTTCAGTCTAAATTTTCCAGTTGGAAGTCGGAAATTCCGAGTTCAAATAGAATGCACCATAACACCTTTAGAAACCACTAAAAGAACATTAAAATCAACCTTGAAATGCACGGGAGCCAATGCAGCTATTTTAAAACTGGTGTTATGTGTTCACACCCCCTTGTCTTGGTCAGAGCTCGTGCCCCTGAGTTCTGGAGCTTTAAACCTGAAGTATTCTTCTTAGGAAGACCATAGAGCAGGGCAATACAATAATCTAATCTCCTAGAAATTAAAGCATGCATTAGCACCTCTGTGCTGGCAAGAGAGAGAAATGGGCGATGTTTTAAAGATGATGAAAGCCTGTCTTTGTGACATTTCTGATTTGTGGAATAAAATTCAGCTCAGAATAAAATAAAATGCCCAGATTATCACACATGAGAAGGTTTGAAGTTCTTCAATTTACATGAAATGATCTCTCTCTTGTCTTCAGGACCAATGACTAAAACCTCAGACTTGTCCTGGTTGAGCTGTAAGAAGTTCTCTGCCATCCATGACTTTATATCTAAAATACAGTTTAAAAGGGTGTTAACTGGCTCAAGGTCATCAGGAGACACAGCGATGTAAATTTATGTATCATCAGCATAGCTGTGGAAAGCAACGGCGTGATTCCTGATAACGCCCCCAAGTGGCAACATGTACAGGTTAAAGAGTACTGGGCCTGAAATTGATCCTTGGGGAACCCCACATTCTATTTCATGGATTCCTGAGGCAAGGCAAGTTTATTTATATAGCACTTTTCAGGTTCAAGACAATTCAAAGTGCTTTAAATGCATAGGAATTACAACAAGATCAATTAAACACATCAACCTTCATAAAATCATTCATAGGAATTACAATAAAATCATTCAAACACAAAATCATTCCAAAAAACCATGGTTAAGTCCAAAATAAAAATACACATCATGATCTAATGTTTCACTTGTTTGCAGCATAATAGCTAAGAGCTGCTTCTCTAAACATATCACAGAAAAACCATGTATCCAAGCTTAAAAAAAATTGTTGATCTGTGAGGTCTAGGCTGATAGTTTGACACAGTTGGATACTCCCTCTTCTGTCCAAGGCGATGCTAGCATTGGAGAGGCTAATAAATATCTCTAGACTGGAAACCCATGTAATTGGATACCAACCCCCTTCTGCCCAAACAGATGCTAACCGTTAGCCTTGGGGAGGCTATTCATAAGCATCTCTAGGCTTTTAAAACCAATTAAGTGGATACTTCCTCTACTGTTTAAGTACATGTTATCCATTAGCATTGAAGATGCCAAGGAATAGCACTTTAAGGGTTGGCCCACTTATTTGGATATTTCCTCTAATGTCCAAGTAGATTGAAACTAGGCAATTACATGACAATTGCTTGCAAGACATTTGCTCACAACCCTAAAAGCAAGAGACAATTGCTTTAATAATGTATACTTTTAAACAGAAAAAATGTTAGTTGGAAATATGTTCAAATAGATTATAGTTAATAATTATGAAAATATAATACTTTCAAAACCCAATGTACATATGTATCAAATTGATTTCCTTAGTGGCTAAGGTTAGACTTTATTCTACACACAGGTGAGGGCTTTGAACCTTTTTCTAGATGCTTCTGTATCAGGTGACATCAAGTTTAATGCTGGAAATCTAAGAAAGAATTAGATGAGAACTGGAACTCACTGTGGATGATGGTGATGATGCTCGCCACCAGGAAACCACAGAGTGACGCCAAACCCAGCAGGAGGCGGAGCCGAGGCTGTCCATCAGCTCGATCTGCTTATAAGGAGAAAAGGTCGACATCAGCACCTTCGTAGTCACGATAATGTTGTTTTAAGTGTCGCATATTGTGAAAAATATGACCTGATGCAACATGATGGTTTCAGTAAAACAACCAAATACAGAAATTATGAAGGTTGCTTTCCCCTCATCATGTCTGTTCATCTATCAGTGTTTCTGTTTTTCTCTTGACAAATTCAGGATGTTTAAAGAAGATTGACAGTTTGCCTTTGTATTTACCATTGTGTTAACAGTTTGTTACTTTTAATTTTATTTATATTCATATGT
>JBBBVT010058862.1:0-10112 GCA_037177035.1 Craterocephalus eyresii | reverse complement strand
GATCCCATCTGCTCTAGCTTGACCAGGGGCGTGTTTGATAGTGGGTGAGTGTTTTTTGTCTGTGCGGGAGGGGCTGCTCATTGTAATGTGACGTCACATTAAAGTCAAACACGCATTGGCCTGTTTACTGGTGGCAATTCTAAAAAGGGGATATACCGGAAAAGGAGATAATGACGCTGCCTGGTACTTCGTGTGTTTTCTCAACTGCAGGGAGACTCTGAAACACCATCAAAAAAATGAAAATGATGATTTTGATTCTCTATTCCCTTTAAAATAATGCTTTCAATCACAAGGTTTCCCGTCCTGTGGAAGATAGTGAATTCGTGTTTGTACGATTATATTACACTTAAAGCCAAAAATCATAAAATAAAAGTAAAATCCTTTAAATTAACCTGTCAATTATGATAGCAACACTTGATATATTATATTAATGCAACATTTGACAATTTTCAAAAATTCTATAATCAACAAGTAGTACTACTGGTGCTTTATGGTGCTATTTACATTAAAAAAGTAAAGGAAACACAAAATGTAAGCAAGAAAACAAACAAGGGAAGCAACCTGGGGGCAGCCATCTTAAAATGTGGAAGCTCGGGGTCCTCTACAATTTACGAGCTCGCAGCTCGGAAAAACCAGTTCACAACGTCACTTCCGGCCGTCGCTTGCCTCGGAAAAACGAGTTCAGAGGACAACTGGAATGCACCATCAGTGTGCCGTCTCCCCAACACACATCATGACACACTTGCAACTACAGGAGTTTCTTGCCAATTTTGGACGGCCGCAGCATCCTCAGGAAGTTCAGCCTGCTTTGGGCCATCCTATACAGGTTGTTGATGTTGGTTGTCCAGGCGAGTGTTTTATTGAACCTCTGCGTAGGTCAACAGAGGCAGATACACACCTCTTCCAGACCTGACATGCACCTGGTTAGGTGGACCCAACTATGAAGAAGTACTCCCTTGTACTCCCACCAAAGTCAATCACCATCTCTTTAGTTTCTGCTGCTGAGCTGCAGCTGGTTAAGGCCCATTTATGCTCCCTGACGGACGTAATCTGGGGCGTCCGTTCCAAACGTCTTCATGCGTCGCTGCCTTCATACTTCCATGCGTCGTTTCTGTTCTAGCTATTGCTAACCTCCGCTAAGCGGCAGTGCTGAGTTTATTGTGAACTCCGTGATACAACGTTAGCTTCAGACGCCGGTTGGCGGCACAAACGCGCTGCTATTAAGTTGTTTCTAACCACCAACACTCCCTGAACACTTGTAGCTTTATTTCCAAAGCTTGTGCAACTTCTATTGTTTTTTCGCCTTCTTCATTCTTCTTATATGGTTTCCTTTTTCCTGTTTATCTTTTTCTTCTTCCCTGGTTTGTTTCCGCTCCACTATGCTCAACACTGACCCTGCGGTTTCCGGTGGTATTACTCCGTCATCTGCGCAAGGAGCCTGAAAACGCACCAAAAACGCACGGAATTGCAGAAGATGGACGAAACTTACCGTGCGTGCGCGCATCCGTCATCCGTCGTAAATGGGCCTTTAGTGTGGCTCCACACAGCAAAGTCCCTCACCAGATGCCGGTACCCACCCTCCCTTTTTTTCTTGTTATAGATCTGCATATTGTATTGTATTAAGACAGCAGTGTACAGAATGTAGAGAAGCAGGGCTAGCACTGTTCCCTGGGGCTGCTGGTCATGTTGCCTGATGAGATCTCTCTCGGCCTGACGTACTGTGGCCTGTCAGTAAGGTAGTTGGAGATCCATTTTACCAGTCAGGGGTCCACATGAATCCTGACAGTTTATCCTGGACCAAGAGGGGCTGAATTGTGGTGAAGGCACTTGAAAAGTCCAGGAAGAGAATCCTGACTGTGCCACTCCCCTTATCCAGGTGTGACTGCACTCGATGCAGCATGCAGAGGATTGGATCCACCACACCAACACCTGCCCAGTATGCAAACTGTAGCTTATCCTTAGGTTGAGGAAGAGCCTTTCCAACGCAGCACTTGGCAGTGCAGTGCTGCCATGTTAGGGGACGGTGGAGATAGGGTTATAGGGGGGAGGACTGATAGCTGCAGCGAGGGTGTGAAAAGAATAGAGGGGGAGATGGGCTGGTTGAACCGGTTGAAGCAGTTGAGTTTGTTTGCCCTCTCCACTGTCCCCGTCTCACCCCAGTTATAGTTTTTGTACCATCCCAGACCTCCCTTATGTTGCTTCTTTGAAGTTTCTCCTCAAGCTTCTTCCTGTAGCCATCTTTAGCCTCTCTCAGGCTCTTTTTTACCTCCCATTGTGCAACCGTCACTGCCTCCTTCTCACAACTCTTGAATGCTGCCTTTTTCTTGTTAAGAACTGCTTTGACTTCCTGTGTCACCCAAGGTTTCTTGTTGCGGTAACAGTGCCCAATCTTAGCAGCGAAAACCACATCTACACAGACGTTGAGATAACCTGTGAAAGAATGTGTCATCTCCTCAATGTCCTCATGGTGTGGGTTCAGCAGCACATCACAGTCCGTGGTGTCAAAGAAGTCTCTCAGGGCATCCTCCATTTCTGGGGTCCACCTCTTGATAGTGCATGTTGGCTGCCTTTTAACCAGGGGAGTGCACTGTGGCTGTAGGTTGTGGTCGAACGTCTCCACTGGGGGGAAGGGTGTTGCCCTGTACTCATCTTTCACTTAGCATACAGTAAGTCTGTTGTCCTGTTGTTTGTTCTAGGATAGTCCACAACAGGCAGTGGCAGCTTCAGCTCTCAGGTGGATGTAACCACAGATTAGGTTATTACATGACTGAATTCCCTCAGCAGATAGTATGGCCATAAGCTTTTTGCTCTTATCTGTTTTAGTCTTGTTTGATTTTTAAAATCTGCTTGCCTCTTTGATATAACGGCATGGATGAAGGATTGCAACCTTCAGCTCAATCTGTCCAGAACTGAGCACATTGTCTGTCTTGCCAGTAACTTCTCATCTCCTCAGATAAGCGTGTAGCTTGACTCCATCACGCTTGTACCCACAACATCTGCCAGGAACCTTGGCATCATGCTGGACAGTCAGCTGTCCTTCAAGGACCAGGTTAACTCTGTAGCCTGGTCATGTCGATTTGCTCTTTACAAAATCAGGAAAATCAGACCCTTCCTGACAGAACATACAACACAGCTGATTCTAAACCAACAACTGATTAATCTTGTTTACACCACGGTCCTGATGCGGGACATTGTCCTGTCCCGCATCGGCTACTGTAACTCCGTAAAAAGAGACCTCCTACTTATAGTAAACAGCTCACTGGCATCTGGCATTTTCCCCAAGTCATTAAAGATAGCTGCTTTAGCAGCCGCATCAGAGCCGTCAGTAAGACAGCTTTTTACATTCTCAAACTGGGGGCTATGCCTGTGTGGTCTGCGGGGTCATTGCCATATGGATGGCTCCTTGTCTGGCTGGCCCTCACATTAGCGCCTTTTGGCAGTAGTATGATTTGGGGACTACTGTACCTGGGGTTGGGGCGTCTCATTGATAGGATGTGGATGGACGAAAATTCCAAATAGTCATAAAGCTAATCTTTGCAGAGCTCCGAGAAACGCAGCCACAACCCACAGTGGGAGGTTTGTTGGTGGTTTGTTAAGAACTTTTTCCAATACATTTGAAAAACTTGGCAGTATTAGAAAGGGACAATTATTTCAGAAACATGCATGATCCCCATTTTTATGTAAAACTTGTAGATATAACATCTATTGTACTAGAACCACTTATTCTTTCAAGGCCAGGAGCAGATGTTTTCAGTACTGCAATGATTTCCTTTAAAGGGATACTGTGTAACTTTTGCCCATGGATCCTAAAGCTGTAATTGCCCCCTAAATTAAGCTTGTGACCCTAATATTAAACTAATGTATGTATTAATGGATTATTTCTGGGGACATCACAGCGTAATGTTAGCGCACCCAGGGGGCTGACCTCATCACAGACCAGACAGTGTAACTTTGCATGAATGGCTCTGTCTCTCATGGGATCATGTGACCTGGAGGGCTTTGGTTTACAGCTATAAAACACAGTAGGCTGTGCTTTGTGCTACTTTTTCCTTGGAAGTTTGTCAAATCTGAACAAAGTAAGAGGGTCAACACGGTGTTTGAGACAGACTTTTCAATTCTGCAATAGTGTTGCGTGACCTGTGAGAAATTACAGGTTTAGCCCTGTAGTGGCCAAAAGTTACACATATACTTTTAACTCACTGGAATTGACCTTTCGCAAACACCGCCCCTAGAACGGTCATTGTCCAATCACAAGTCATTAGCATCTCCGGCTATGTAAGCTAGGTCCAACATTCTACCAAGATGGTAAAATGATGCGCCTATGGCAGGGTGCTCAAGTCAGGTGTGCTGGAGAAGGGTTGCATCTAAAAGTTTCAGGATTATAGACTCGAGGACAGGACTTGAGCACCCCTGGTCTATGGCTTATGCAGGTCAGACAGTCGGTATTCTCAGAGTTTGTCGAGTGGGATCATGTTTTTTCGCTTCTCAAAGACTAAAACACAACTGGAGCTGTGCTGGTGTCAAGACTTGGATACCTCTAACGTAAAGATTTGTTTGTTTTAATACATCAAAGAAGCTAACCAACATAAATGTTAGCCATTAAACAAAAATGTTAACCGTTAAACGGCTGAAGTTTATATTCTGCCCCAATCTATGTACTCCCCCAATAAGCAATATATACTTATTTTGTTCTAATCAGGTCAGACAGTCGGTATTCTCAGAGTTTGTCGAGTGGGATCATGTTTTTTCGCTTCTCAAAGACTAAAACACAACTGGAGCTGTGCTGGTGTCAAGACTTGGATACCTCTAACGTAAAGATTTGTTTGTTTTAATACATCAAAGAAGCTAACCAACATAAATGTTAGCCATTAAACAAAAATGTTAACCGTTAAACGGCTGAAGTTTATATTCTGCCCCAATCTATGTACTCCCCCAATAAGCAATATATACTTATTTTGTTCTAATCTTTCATTTAGCATTTTGTGAATGGAAAGCCTACTACTGAGTATCCCAAACCGGTCGCTGCCGGACAAGGGCAGAACCACAGCTGCACATAAGTGCTTTTACTTATAACAACCTTAGCTTTATCTATGAACCAGCCCCTCTCAGATGTTTTCACTGGAAAGTGGTATTATTGCAGACTTTGTATTTTATTCCATTTGCATTTAGACAAACGTTCCCACTGTTTTACCTCGGAGCTGTAGCTGTGTAACAGCTAGCCTCTATTTCATAAGAGCAGAAATGTTGCTGCACGTTATTTTGGGTGAATGCACAAGAAAATGTTACAGACGGGGTTGAAATGATCACTGTAGATCACTGTTGACCTATCAGTAACATTTCCAGAAATCTGAAGCTAGCCTCTGATGCCAGTTTACAGTAGTGTACTTAATTAACATATGAAAGAGAACTTACCCTGCTGTGCAAGAGCATGACTGGTCAACAAGGGTGTGCTGGTTGCATTTCAGGTAGAGGTCATGGGGTTTCTCCATCATTATGTTGCCAACCCATTTATTTCTTTTTATTATTGTCAGCTACTTTGGTCCATAAATTATTAATCTTGTTAATTGTGCGTGTAATATTATGATTGGGGACAAGGGAAGTCCAGAGTCATGTTACCCAGTAGGGAAGTCTTTAATTAGGCCCACATCCTTCTCAGGTAAGAAATGGTGTGGTGCAGTGGCTAGACTGAGGCCTAGACATGAACTTATGGGACGAGTAAGTGTCTTCTTTTTATATTATTTTTGCATCATTGAAAACTTAATCCAAATTTAACTAAAACCATTGTATTTTCATAGAGGACCTTGACCTCGTTGTTGCTGAATTTGTATTGCATCTTTTAAATATCTGAGCTCAAAATAAAGACAAAGAAAAGCAGATCAATTCCTGTTCATTTCAAGGGTGCAACAAATACGTATTTTAATGTTTCGAATATAGGCCTCCACTGCATACTGTAGTCCATTTTGCCTAGATCTTTAGGATATCGCAGTAGTATTGCTCCAAAATGAGTCACATGCACTCCCCGGTATACAAGATATCCCAGTCACATTAGCTAACTCCTGTCAGCTGCAGAAAGCTTGTCGGACATAGCAACAAAAACTAAGGGGGCGTGGCTTCTGCAAAAAATAAATTAGGTGGTTCAAACTCACTAAAGGAAGAAAATGTACCTTTGATGTTACCTAATGGATTGACATTAGTGTTTATTCTCATAGCAATGACATTTGAGAAATACCAGTCAAACTTACAACTTACATTCTCCTTTATAGAAAGTTTTTCTTTTCTCTAGTTACATCTTGGACTTACTGGAAAAACCATGATAGTTAATTACTGCCTTTTGGTTAGTATAAATTAGGAAATTATGTCTTAATAAAATCACACATACTAAACCTACTCAGAACCAGAGCATGATTTGTTTCATTTGCAAAACCCTGAATGGACATAAAAGGATATATAATTTAAGAGCAAACTGTACATAGCTTAATCAGATTAATGCTTATTCAGAGTACAATCTTGTCAGGTTAAGATAACAAAGTGCTAGTTAACTTTAAATGTAAATGTAGTTACTATTTTGATTTCTTAACATACTGGGATGATTAGGCAGATATCATATATGAATAGACATTTTACTGGTGTTTTGAGTCTGCAAGTTCATCCTTCTTTTTGGTAGCTATAAACATGCTGGCAGCTGGTCTGCTACAAAGCTAATGCAGAAAAACAAAGGGCGGAACAAAGACGTGGTGTAAACAAGATGAATCAGTTGTTGGTCCAGAGCTTTTCTTTCCCTTACCTCTCAGTTACATGATTCCACTAATTATCAAAATATTTAGGTCATGGTAAGTTTTCGATTTGTTATGATACTAATAAGTGCCAACAATGCATGCACTCATACATCTGGCATGTAAAGTCCTACAGCTCTTAAAAAGTGACTACATGAGAACTCAACACAAGCTTTAAGTACAACTGAGAATACCCAAATTTATAGGAAAGATTATAATTCATAATCATTGTGTTCTCAAATGTAAGTTTCAAAAGGCAGCACATTTTCATCTCCGAACATTTATACTTTTTGCATCTTTGAAAATGTTGACCTTGTGTAATTGATGCCTTAAAAATCCATTTAAATGTTTTGCTATTGCTTAATGGGATTTAAAGGCCTGCCGACTAACTGTAAATATTATAAACCACAAATTTTCATTTTCAGTTGTAAGAAAGTTTAATGATTTCATTCATAGAGAATTAGTAATTTGCAACCCAATAAAGTAAAAGCTCACAAAATACAGCCTGTTTTGGAATTTGGTGAAAAAGTGTTAAAATGTTTGGAAGTACATAAAAGATAATAGCTACAGGGTAAGTGACTCGGTTTCTTGGTGAACTGCTTCCTCATTTTAGTCCACAGCACAAATAGAACAGATACACCACCCTGCTGTCAGTGGATGATTTGCCAGCCCATCAATCAGACCTACAGAAGATCTCTGTTTGTACATTCGGTGAGTGATGCCAATATTATCTAATACAAAATTTAAGTCAGTGAAACACAGTTGATTATTTGATAGAAGTAAAGAAGTCTGCACTAAACAAAACATTGAAGTCCAGCTAGACTCCAAGCAGTCCACCTATTCATGCTGTATCCTTCTCTTTGATTTCTTGCTAGTGTTGTTCTGTCAAATGTTAGTCGCTTTGGATAAAAATTAGAAGCTGCTAAATGACAGTAGTAGTAGTAGTAGTAGTTTGTATTTCCACATGAAAATAAAACTACATTGATTTGTATTTTACATTGTGATGTTAAATAACATGGTTAGAGGGTAAAATGACTTATTACTTATTCGACATGTTCTATTAGCACCGTAAAAACTGGAAAGTATTCTGAAATATGCCAACACATGACAGACCATCTTGAAAGCACACCTACACATTACTACACACACACAGACCTCCACACGCACACAGATGGACACAATAAGTTCAGCTATTCAGACATGCCCATTTATTGTACCTAGATGTCTCAGAACCCTTAAAACATTACTTTTTTTTTTTTACTAATTACTAAAGTGCTCAACACTGGAAAAAATATATTTTAGATGTTAGATCCTCAGCAGAGAGGACAAGACTGGGCAGGGCAATAAATATTTCAGAAAAATTAGTAAAATCTGATTCCATCACAAAAATATCTATCTCGAATCAACTTCAAGTTATTTTTTTAACAGAATGATTGAGAAAAATATTGTTGGTGGAAAGATGCAGCGGTTTGCTCTATATTCTCTCCTGCTTTTTGTTTGCCTGTCGGTATTAGAAAGCTACGTATTTGTTTGGGTTTTTATAAAATCGTTTTTTCATTACAGACAATGGCTTTGATCTACATATTCACTGTTCTGGGAGCAATAGCTCTGGCAAAAGGTAGGTTCATATTTTAAACAATTAATTTACTCAAGTCATGCAGAGCAGGCATTTTGCGTAGAATTCAACATAAATTTTTGTTTATAAGGGATAGTGATCAGTGTCAAACAATCAAGATTATCAAATGCAGTACAGTAGAAATTTAAACTGAAATTTTCATGACTAACTTGCCTAACTAACTTGCCTAACTAACTTGATTTTATAGACAAAAATCATCACGTTAATAACTACTACTTAAAATTGTTCTCAATGATTACAAATGAAAACACGTGATAAAAATCAGCTTTTTTGAGAAGTGAAAAAGCTGCTCATCCAACGGAAACACTGTGATCACTGCAGCGATTTTCTCATCAATAGAATTATTAATTAATTAAATTTCTGTACCATTAAGTCCAATTCATGATAGCTGGGATTGGAGCCTATCCCAGTAGTTAGCAGGTAAGAGGCAGGATACAGCCTTGCACAGGCTGCTAGTTTACCAAAGGGCCAACACAGAGCGATGAACACCATTCACCCTCACACTTAGGGAGAATTTAGAGTGACCCCGCATGTCTTTAGACCCCAATTTTAAATGATATAATTGATCATATTTCTCTTTTTTTGTTGTTGATTTAAAATTCTTCTCACTCATTATTTTGTGTTTGTTTCCTTCTTTTCTCCCCTCTACTCCCTCTCTCAGGGTCAACAGAATGTAATTTAACTCAACCTACTGAAAACCAGCAATGTTTCGGAGCTTTTGGGGAGACACTCATTTTTCACTTCCCAACTAAACCAACTATAAAAACAAGTCTAAAAAGGGATAATGATATCATTTTCAAATATCCCTGTGATAATTGTTTGGAAACAAATGCAAAATACAGAGAATTCTCCGCATTCTTCGAAAATGGAACTTACATGTTCAGGAAGACATCAAAAGATCTCTCTGGACTCTATCTTCTGGAAATGCATTCATCTGTCAGTGGTGAACTGTCAAAAAAAATCAACATTTCCTTGAAAATTCTAGGTAGGAACTGGATTTGTATGTCTTTTTGTCTGTTTCTTTAATCTTATATAAAATATTCATACCCCTCCATTAAAGGCAAATACTAAATAGCGAAATAAAACATTGTTTTTTATTAATTTAAATGAATAATAATGAAAAAAAAAAACTATCCTAGACCACTTTGCTGATGAGCAGTGGGTCAGAATACCTGCCAATAAATGCAGAAATCTGAAGGAGAGTTACGGAAAACAACTGATAGCATTGATCGCCTTTGATTACTAGTGACTTAATGTACATTAGGCTAGTTTATCATATTTTTGCTGGTTTTTAAAAATATTTCTGTTGAACCACAATTTAAAAACGTCATGATTTTCATTAATTTTTCTTTTTAATGTTTACTTTTGACAACGTTAGCTCATTTTCAGTTACAGCTTTTGTATTTCTTGGTTGATGGAAGGGTATATCTGTTTACAACTTTATATAAATTTGCAGTGAAACTGCAAATAGAATTACTGCATGTTATGGTACAGCATGAACACATACTGTACAAGTGTGTCTTCCAGCTCCAGTGTCTAAACCAGCCGTGTCTCAGACGTGTTTGTCAGCAGAGCAGATGGCAGTCAGCTGCTCAGCTGATGGAGATGAAGCAGAATTCACTTTGTCTTTGGACAACAATGAGCTGATGAGGACCAGATCTGGAAGATCAGAAGATCCAGCAGGTTCAAATGTTACCATCAGG
>JBBBVT010058861.1:0-10117 GCA_037177035.1 Craterocephalus eyresii | reverse complement strand
AGACAAATGGGAAAGGCCATACTTAATATATCAACTTCAGCTTATAAGAGAAAATCTATTGAACCATCATACATTGAAGATGAGGCACAACCTGTAAACTGTCACCTCTTTAAATGAAGATAGTATGACCTGCTGCAAAACAGAGCAGTTTTGACATTTTACATTTGTCTCCCGGCATCATGACAGTTCTAAAGTTTATTATCAAAATTGACAATGCATAAAAATATGGTATTGCACAAAAATATATATTTTTTAAAAGGTTTTAGAGTTAAAGACAGAGTAAAGTATATACAAGAAAGGGGAAAAACATACATGAGGGGTACAGAGACTTCATAAATTTCTTTAAAGGTATTAAAAATATTTAGAGTCTTTATGGCTTTCAGATTTGTTGAACCTTTTAGGATTCCAAAGTCGGTTTTCAGGTCAATTTTAAAATGAGGCATTTTGGGTTCTGAATTGGACCATTTACATTTATAGATATAAAACTTTACAAAAAAAAAAAAGAACTATTTAAATAAAAGAGTCTGCTTTGGTTTAAACTTTTTGTTTCATTAAAAAAAACAATGTCCTTATACTGTATACTGTTACATTTTTACCACAGTATATTTGAAATAAGTGTTCAATTTCAGTCCAGAAAAATCTGACATAAATATAAACAGATATGAAATTGTTTCACTGACAGTTTTACGAAATGTACAAGTTTCATTGAAGTCATTCCCACATCTTTTAATGGATTGATTTGTTGGATATTTTTAATGAAGTGTTTTAAAATGAACTTCTTGTGCTTTAAAAACAATGCTTCTTGGTTCTGTTGGCCCTTATGTCTCACAGGTTTTGGCCTGAATTGTTCATTGAACTTATTAAGCAGAAGTATTTAGGTTTTTCATCCCAAATGCATGAGCATAAAATGCGTGCTGCAGAGCTGTTGTGTTTGTTATGATGTTCCAGTAAAGAATCAGACTTGGACAGGTGCTGCAGTCCTTAGTGCCTTCACCAACACGAAGCCAAAACTTTTCCAGCTGGCATTTTCAGCGATACATTAAGATAAAACACAAAAGTTTACAAAGGGTTCTGCTACTGATTTTGTTTAGCTGGATTTTTCTCTCTGATAACATTTTATGATTCATTTCTATTACTCTACAAATGTATGTTGATTTAAGTTTGCACATCATGTACAAACCATTTTAATGCTTATTGTATGATAGTTACAAATGATCAGAGCTCAGTTAATTTAATCTAAAATTTATTTAACTGAAATTGATCACTGAACATTTTTTCATGTACTTATTCAAGTAAAAACTGTAAACTTAAACCTGGATAAACTCATTAAACATAGGCTATAAGCTTGAATCAAACTGGTTAATTTTTACTAAACAACTTACACTAAAACAGGTCATGACATAACACAGCCACAATAACCACAACAACATATAATACAAAATACAAAGTCAGTCACTGGAGTCACAACAGCTGTCATGTGGTGAACTCTTCCTCTGCAGTCAGGTATCCTACACACAGAGAGAACAACACACTGTGAGTCTAATAGATCTCATGCATGTGTTCACATTCTGTGATGTCCACAATAACAGCTTGTGTTACAATAGTTCAATGTTTCCTATCACCCTGTAAATATGAGCAGAAAGAGGACGTAGATCATCACCTTGTTCAGTCCTGATTTTGTACATCACTTCCTTCCTCTTCAGGGGGCAACAGGTGATGAGCCAGAGAAATACTGAAGCACTGAGTCAGCACATTGACCACGGTGTTGAATCTGTCGCTGAAAAGTCAACAAAAAATCCAAAGTCAGACTGAATTTACTCGTTCAACACTTAAACCTATAAAGCCAAAAGTTTCATATTTGATCAATAAGTTTCTGAGACATTTTGCCTCACTTTTTGGGAAAAACTTTGCTCAAAACTCTGCAGAATACAATTCTTCTGCCAGGAAGCAGAAGACTGCACTATATTCATTTTGACTTGTCATTTGGTAATGAATGGTAGATATAGAACCCCCAAAAAATTTTGTTACACATTTTGTTAAAGGGCTAAATAAGTACTTCTCCAAAATTACACTTTTTCTCCACATTTAAATGGGTTGGACTTTAAAGGGTTAAAGTTGTTTCCTCAGTCAGACTCAGCAGAAGCAAAATTCAAAACAAAACAAAAAAATCTGTGTTTTACATATTAGCAACTTTATAGAAAAGTTATATCTGGTTGAATCTATAGATCCAACTCACAGCAGCCACTCTCCCAGCACCAGCATGACACAGTCCCTCAAAGGCAGATCAGCTGCTGTCATGATGAGGAGCGTTGAAATGCTCACAAACTCTTGGCTCCCAGGGGCTCTGTAGCTGAAAATGATCGCCATCAAGCTGCATAGTAAACACAAAAAAACACACATTTTGAAGGGCTGCAGGGCTTCACAATTACTTCTATGTATTTTCCCCATTTTGTGAACTTTACAAAAAAAAAACATATAAATATCGGTTATGTTTGTCAATTCAGTAAATGAATTAAAAGTGTAACTGACACAAGCACGACAAACTGGGTCAAGTCCAGATAGATGTGACTGATCTGCGAGATGAAGACCACAGCGATCACTTGGTAAAGGATGGTTCCCTCTTTTGCCACAGCGGTTACGAGTGGCAGCATGGAGTGAGTCACTCTTGGGTTGAGCTTTATCCTCTCCTTCAAGCAGTATAAAGTGACCGGAAGAGTAGAGGAACTTGGAGAAACACACACAGAAATAAAATATAAAATGTAAAAATCCTGATTGAATGATGGAAATTGGTATAGTTAAAAACAAATAAATAAAGAAAGCTGTGCCAATGACTACAGAGCCAAATCACAGGAAATTACCTGGAAGCTGTGAGCACTGCACTCAGCAATGCAGGATAGACGCCCGTGATGACAGTGAAGGGGTTACGTCCCGAAATAACGGCGTAGACCAGTGGCTGTATGACTGCTCCTAGTCCCACCAGGCTGAAACACACAAATGTTGCCCACAATTTGGTTTCGATGAAAACAGCTGAGCTGCAGCAAGTTGCCTACAAATGTTCTTGATGTCTAACACCTCAAACAAATTTCTGCTGTCAAAAAAAAAAAATATGGATCACTTGTTGCCTTGAGGGCCAGAAAGCAGCTGTTTTCAGTATAGTTATTACATTTCACCAATACGCAACACCATGTGGCCACGTGGACTGTTGCACAGATAGTCCATGTAACACTGCTGTCAAAGGTCCCAAATAATATTTGCTGAGACTTGTTATATGTATGAAATGTGAAGTTTTAGTGGGGCTTTCGTCCTGATTCGATTCCTTTACAATCTTTTGGGTGTCGATATGATTTAAATTGGAATTCTCAGGATTCTTCATTATTGCTGATTTTTTTGGGGAGAAAAAGAAAAAATGTTACAAAAAATCTCATTGCTATTTTTTAAAAATTCAATTAGGAAAAGACAACACAATTTCAAGACCAACATTCTGCTACTATAAAGCCCAACGATTAAATAGTGATAAATAAAAATAATAAAAATGAAATTTAAAAATTAATTTACATACTTTTTTGCATTTATTTGAAAAAGATAGATTTTTTAACAAAGAAATATTTATGTGTATATAATGAGAAATATATTAAGAAACAAAAAACCACGACATTCGATTTTTCAATTCGATTTTCCCATCCATTGGTTTTAGATATAAGTAATCCACCAAGCATGTCATGAGCTTTCATGATAACGATGGGCTCGCCCTTCAGGACTGGCTTCTGATCATTTCTGTCTGACATATCTTAACCAGGATAGAAGCCAAAAACATCTTTATCTTTAATTTTCCTCCATGCAGAGCTGTGCCCACATGATTGGCTGCCTGAGAAAAGCAACTGTAAAAAGCACCACTAAAGTGGTAAATTCAACAATTTTTCAACATGAGGAGTCTGGAGTGGCCCAAGAAAATAAGGCAGAGCCTTCTGGGAAAAGAGGATGGGTCCAGTACATTTTCTCAAGGGTCTGTTCTCACTGAGAATAGCTGAATAAAGCGCTATGTGGCCCCTCATACTAGTTTTCGACATTGAGTGTGTGAGCGAGGGCTTACCCGATGACAACCACGCCTGCAAATAGCCCGAAATTGATGATGTCCGGCCAGTTACCAACCTCGAAAACGTGGGACACAGCTAGGGACATCAGACCCAGTGGAAACAATCTGAAGAAAAATAAGCATGTCCCAAATATTAGAAGCAAACCGTAAAAGATGCTAATCATTCATAAAAAACAAATCTCTCAGATCAAGATGCTCCCCTTCACCTCATAGCCCAGTCTGTCCATATCAGAAGATGCTCATGAAATTGTGAGGCACATAACACAATGCTTTGTGCATAGTCAGTGTCACGCATTGTCAGTCCATAGAAAAGAACATTCGCTGTCAAGCTGAGGACGTTGAAGTCCATCCAGACTTCTCTATGCACGGCAGCGGTACTCTGTGGTGAGAAAAGTTGAGAGAAACATCTACTATCACTGTCGATATAAACTTGGACATTTTTTTTCAATTATGTGGATAGAACATTTACCGTATTCGTGTGTTCCGGTTCAAACCCATAAAACTCCTTGGGCTTGCAAAAAGAAAAAAAGAGGCTTACGTAATTATTAGAGTTCACAGAAAGCAAGAAACTGGGCTTGAAAGGAAAACCTACCTGTTCCAGAGAAAAAAAGATTTCCGGCACTATATTTCTATGGAGAAAACAAAGACAGACATAACAAACTGTTACTGTACTGTTACTTCAATTAATATTGGCAAAAAATTAAAAGGAACTGCAGATTCAGTCTGTCGCCACTCACATGATCACATTCATTACGGCATTACCAGTGAGGATGCCTTCGCTCTCTTCCCTTTTGAGTGGGAAAGTGCCCCCTGGCTTGATAACCAGGACCAGAGCCAGTCCTGGATGAGACACACATGGGGCAAAAGCAGCTTTTTATGATCTGGCTGGTGTGAACAGCTGGACCAGAAGAAGCATATCACTGATATTTTCATCTTCATTACACCAGTAATAAAACAAAAGGCCCTTCAAATTAAACCTCAAATTGAAAAGATTTGAACTAACCTGCAGCCACAGCCATCGTAGTCGTAGCCGTAAAATACAACCCCAAACGCAGAGCAGTTTTTTTGTCAATGTTCACCTTCGCTTGAGTGACTCCTGTGAAAAATATGAAGCAGAAGATGAATTGGCTCCGTTCTTAATCTCAAGAGCAGATCTGCTAAAAGTTTATTAATAAAATGCCAAAAAGGAAAAACATCAATATTGCTCTTCAGAGACGATTTGTAAACAGAGCAGAGGTATTAATGTTTACTAAAGTTTCTAGTTTCCTCCAAAGAATCACCAGCTAGCAGCCTGGATCCATGTGTTTGAGTTTGATAGACTTGATAGATTTGAGTTTGGTATACCATCATCCAATCTTTTGGAACAGTCCAATCCGTCCACAGGCATTTAATTTATTGGCTTCAGTCAATCAGGATGTAAAGGAAATTCAAGCAATATAGTAAAAAAGAGTTCCTGGAAAACATCTCCTGCTTTTAATTATGTGGCAGTGATTTTGATACATTTCGCTGATAAGGTCCTATTTTTTATGCAATGATGTGCAAAGCATACCAATCTATAGAAGCTGGTCCCCTTTTTTCTAGAACTGCAGATCATATTTATCACACACTGACCAAATCTAACATAGATGACACAAGTGAACAACTGAAATTGAAATTGTGAGGAACTATTCACTCTCTTACTTTGAAACACTCCAGTGGTCATCAATGGTACGGTGACAAACTGAAGAACTCTGGTGACTAATTCTGCAGGAAAACTGATCACGTAGTCAAAAGGAGACGATGGGAGGAAGATCCTGAGAATTATGCCAATAGCAGTCCCTGTGTGGAGAGAACATACTTGCATCTGAGCAACAAGAATTCAAATTGAAACATATCTGAAGTCCTGTGTTCTGAAGCCATAGTTTTCGCCTTTCAAACAGTTAACCAAAGTTTGACATTGCTTAGCTGACATGGGCCTACTCTTTTCTTCAAATTCACAGATCCACTAGCAAGTGTGTAAAAAGTATAGGAAATACATATTTAGCATGAATCTATCCCTTTTATAGTGTTACACTTAAAATGTGAATTATGTAGTACAGTATATGTATGCATGTAATATGTTGTATATCATGCCTGAGTTGTGTTTACATTTAAATTTACATCTAAATTTATATACCATTATATACTATTTTTTTAAAATTCAGTAAAACTAATAGTTTTATTCTGCACCCCTCTAGATATTCTGTGGCTGTATTATTTTTTAAAAAGTTATTGTTTTGATCAAATAGTTGTAGCTATGACCTTGTTGGGATGTTCAGTTTGTTAGAATATTCAGGTTGGCACCAGGAATGTAGTAGGCAAGGTTACATCTTATAAATGCACACTTCTCCCTATCGAAATTCACGTCTTGATATCTTATTTGCTGTGCCTGACTCAGGCTGCAAAAGGATATGCGCCTAAAATTAGTCGCAAACACAGGAGAATAAAGTGAAAAGCGGATAAACGCAGACGGAATTTGGTAGTGATATAGTTATAATGTGCAAATTGGCATCCATGATAATAATAAAACTTTTTCGAGACTTCATGGTCTAGCTCCTAGGTTAAATTTCATTAGCCTGTTTGTGTGAGAAAGCTGTTGTGAAAGAACTTACCGAGAACAACGAAGACCTGACAGCAGATAGTGTGGATGCTGGGTTTGGTGAAATTCCAAAGTCCTTTCCATTCTTGCGATGAGCTCTTGATGACATCCATGGCCTGTTGAATTAACTCAAGTCACAGAAAGAAAGAAGAAGAAAAGAGGGAACCAAATCCCAAATGCTTCGACCAAATTCACTCAAAATCCCTAGGCGACTGCTTTAGGGGTAAATAAACTGGAATTCAAATGGCTGTGTTGTTTTAAAGACAATAGGCAATTCTAAATTCTGAAGATGCATTTTTTAAAAACCATATATATTTGAGGGGTGACCATTTGGAACCACTTTTCACAAATATATAAAAAAAAATAAAAAATAAAAAATTAAGAAATACATAAATGTATGAAGAGGTTTGACATGTTGAAAGACCTGACGCTGTTGTATTGATAACGTTAATTCCTTTTGTCCATCAGAATTATTCTATATCTATACTATCTGTAACTGAAACAAAATCAGTAAACGTTAATATAGGCTACTTTGGTGCAGGAATCTGTTAGGATAATTTGTTTGGATTAATTCCTATAGTAGTGGTATGTCAGTGGTGTAGTGGTGCCTGGAGAAGTGGGTATACCTCCTTTTTTAGTCCATTTGAAAAAAAAAGCAACAGTTTTACAAACATGTTACATGTAAGATGACAGGTTAAAATCAAACACTTTTTTCTCCTTCTTTGTTTTTTACAGTTCCTTTCTTCTTCTTCTTTTTACTAATTTTTGAATTGTCGAAACACTTAAACACTTTTGTTGGAGTTTGTTTGGAAATGTTACCAGGTTAAAGAAAGATAAGAAGGAGAAAATATATGGACTGATGATCCAACCACACATACTCAGCTGCGTTAAAATGTAACACCTGCCAGGTGTTCGTATCAACTATTGGTACATCAACTATTGGTACATTAGATCCTCTTGGCCCCAGATGGGGCCAAGAGGATCTAATGTACCAATATCTTCTTGGATCTTTTTGGATATCTTTTTGGATCACAGCCACTGATCACACCAATATCTTTTTGGATCACAGCCACTGATCACACCAATATCTTTTTGGATCACAGCCACTGAACACAGACTGTTGCATACTTCAAGGCCCTCCTGACTATTTCTTTTAGTGCTTACTACTATTGAAGACAGCTTTTTCCATTTAGTGTAACTCATCCATTAAATGTTTAGTCTGATTGCGACTTTATTCTAAGTGAATACCAGGATACAAATTCCCATTTCCAATTGCAACAAGATGAGCAGCATCACTCTCTGAACTTGTCTTACATACAGCTCATCCAGATAATATCTAGAAAATTTCAGGCCTGCAGTGTATGGGAGGATGATTTATTTGAATAAAAACTCTATTTGAAAACTCATTTGGCATTATTAAATTCCAATGTTGGAGTCCTATTTTCTTTCTGTCATAGTTTGTTGTGCTCAATAATAATCCTGATGTGAGGCTTTGATGGCATTCGCTGAGCAGAAAGTTTGGTGGAATTGTTATAGTGACAGAAAGATAAAAGGCCTGTGAGCTCAGATGAACCTTCAGAGTGTTGCTTGAGGCAAGGGGACATCTCTCTCCAAAGAGATGTAGTAAGAGATAGTCCTGCTTTTTTTTAGTGGAAAGGCAAGTGTGCAAGCTTCACAGATAATCTCCCATAAGTAAGGAAACATTTTGAATGTGGCCAGGTTTTAGAGAACTACCTTTATATACAAAAAAAGAGTCCTTAGCTTTTGTGTGGTTGGATCTTTTTTTTCCCCCTTGAAGCTGTTGTTGAGAGTTAGTGTGGCTGTATGAGGAAAGTCTAATTATAACCTGATTAATTTCTGATGTTTTGATGGTTGTTTTCAGGAAACAGTCACTGATAAATAACTTTAGCACTTGCAGACATTGCACTCCCTCACGGTGAATGAGAATGCACACAGTAGGTGTAAATCGACAACAGAAAACCTGTTGACAAAGTTGACAGTGCCCTTTTTTTTCTCATTTTTTTAATACAGAACTTCTTTTCTTGGCGTTTGTCCCCCGCAACATCACCAAATACAGTCATGTGGAAAAGAAGCTACATTTTGGCTGAGTTGTGGTCAAGTAAATAATACTATAAAATATTTAGTGTTCATCTGAGATATTTATCTAATGTACCTTGGTAAGGACTAAATACTTTTTTATTATAATATTTACTGAAAAGCTTTTCCAAACAGCTGTACACTGATATCCTGTCTTTTTCCTTCATTAAGCTCTTTTTCTTCTGATTTTTTTTTCATCTTCCTATGCACAGCGTTAATGGGGTTGTGACAATGGTTATTTGGTTCTCTCTGTGTTTCCTTAATTTGAAGAAAGATGACTAAAGAATAAAGTCCAGACACAATATATAAGCGTTGAAATGGCTAATACCGCATTGGCATTATAGCCAGAGAGCCACTGCAAGCTGAAAAACGAGATCTACAAAAAACGGATTAAAACGGTCATACACCCCCTTTGACGCTAATCGGCGCTGTTTCCGATGTCTTGTTTTCTGTGTTGAAAAAATAAAGTTTGAAAATTCAAACAAGATGGCCGCGGCCACTGATCACCGTGTTGTATCAGAAACGTGAAGTCAGACAGAGAGAAGTACTGGAGCTGCTTTAAACCAGGTAATCAAACGCTTTAAAAAAACTGCGCTTTTTTGTTATTTGTCTGACTGCGTATTTGAAAGCAGCCATACTGTTTCTATATCTGTGAGATTAATTTAACCGAATTTGATTGCTAATTGATTGAGCGTGTTATTAAAAAAGTCAACAGATATTCTACAGTTAGAGTTAATGCCTGAAATCCAAGAAACTTTAGACAACTACCTTATGATTCTTAGGAAGAAACATAAAATTAATGTCCTCTATGAAACAGCCAAAGCTGCAAAGCTTTTCTCTGCAGCAGCATGTGCACAGTTATGACCAGAATCATCACAGTAAAACCTTTCCTGCATCCTCAGGACACAATTTAGGGTCAAATCTTTGCAAAAATAAAATCTGAAGTAAAAAAAGAAATGAGTCATAATGTGCAGTTTGCATATTATGTTGAAGGTTGGAAATTTCATCTTGAGCAGCAGACAGGAGTGGTCATGCTGTGGGCTCAGTGACGCTGGGAACAGTTCAGAGACAGAGAGGGGAAATTGATTTAATGACCTGTGAATAAGCAGAGCAGACAGATGGGCCAAGAATCCCTTTTGCAAGGTCGGGAGAAATATCCCAAACAACTTGAAGACTTCTAGCTGCTACACAGAAAGCTGTAAAACGTAAAGACCCTGTTAGTGCTGACATTACAGCAGGGGTGTCAAACTGGTTCCAGAAAGGGCCGTGTGGCTGCAGGTTTTCATTCCAACCAAGCAGCAGCACACCAG
>JBBBVT010058860.1:0-10122 GCA_037177035.1 Craterocephalus eyresii | reverse complement strand
CACACACACACACACACACACACACACACACACACACACACACACACACACACACACACACACACACACACTACTGATGTGAGTAATGAAACTGGACCATGAGTCAGAACTGTCATCCGTCTGGATTAAAAAACAGAAAGCAGAAATAAACAAAGAACAGATACTAAAGCTCAGATTACACACACACACACACACACACACACACAGTCCAGAACCAGTCTGCAGCGTGAGAACTGCCTTCCTTCACTTCCGTAATTTTCCCAGGATGAGAAGCATCCTGATACTGGAGCGTCGGCCTCCCTTCGTTCCTGGTTTAATCTGTTCCCAGTTTGCTCTGAGAGCTCCTAACTGGGAGGCCCCGGTCCGCTGCTGGCTCCCAGTCTCTAATTATAGGCTGGGAGGCACAGACCTCTCTCTCCCAGCTCCAGCAGTTTGGACCAAACTTTGCTTCCTGATAAATCTGTACCGGGGTCGTCTGGGTGACGTCCCATCATGCACTGGGCTCCTCCTGCAGGGACCGCTGAATCAGCTCTCACTGTCTCTGGTCCTGCTGCTTGTAAACTTCTTTCAGTTCTTCCACGGATCCTGCTTTCCTCTCCACTGACCTCAGGCTGGATAAGTGATGCATTCTGGGTAATTATCTCTAATAATGGGATGACTGAGCTCCACATGATTCTTTTATTTATCACAAACCAACAATCAGACCCGTTTCCCGCAGAATGAAAACGAAAAGCACAAAGAAGCCGGAACAGTCGCCTTATCATGAGTCACACGGATCAAATATGCAGCTCTGAATGCAGACTATGAGCAGAATGTGTGTGTGTGTGTGTGTGTGTGTGGCTGCAGAAAGCCGGCGTGTCCCAGCATGAAGCCATGAGATTCGACTTTTCCTGAAAATCGTCATCATCCAAGGTGTGATGATGCACGTTCGAAGATTTGGTCCCAACACAAACACACACACACACGTGTACACACACACATGGTGTACAAGGGGTTTATGGAGACACACCCAAACACAAGGTGTGTGCGTGAACGCTGCTAAACCACAGGAATGAAGTCGAAGCGGCTTATTTCTAACTGCACACACTCCCAGTAAGTCCCAGCAGAACCAGACCCCCTCGCTGGTTTTATCACACAGATGTGGTCCATCATCATCATCATCATCATCATCTGATGAAGGACGGTCCCCGCTGCGGCTCAGGGCACGGCCTGCAGCAGCTCTGCAGCTCTCTGCAGCAGCGGCTCTAAGCTGCGCTTTATGCTGGCGAGCCGTGCAAACAGCTCCTCCGGCATGTTAGCTTTTAGCATCTCCAGGATCTGGAGCCACACCGGGTCCGCACCTGCAACACAGCACAACGCAGCAGCCTTTAGACCCGCAGCACCGCCACCTGGGCCAGAGACCGTCTGCAGCGCCAGACACCACCACAACACAATGAGAGGTCGTCCAGAAGAAGCCGCAAAGTTTCACCTCCTATGCAACACTAAGACGCTGCGAGAGCAGCACTTCCTCCTGGAGGGAAGCAGGAAACTGCCACAGATGCAGGGAAACCCCAAAACACCCTCAGGGGCTCGTTATCACACAAATACAGGAACACACACACACACACACACACGGCAGGGCTGACTGAGGTGAGTCAGACTGGATCTGCTCTAATCTGCTCACCGTGTTCACACAGTCATGTCACCGAGGAGGAGGAGGAAGAAAGACGATGAGGAAGAATATGGGAAAGAATAAGATGGAAGGGAGGAAGAGAGGGAGCGGGAGGAGATTTACAAGATGAGAGAGGAAATGAAAAATGAGAAAAAGAAAGAAGCTGGTTTAAAGTACAGAGAGAGAAGAGGTGGAAGAGAGGAAGAGAAGAAGGGAGGAAAAGAAATGAGAGGGTGATAAAGAAGAGGAGGGAGAAGAGAGAACAGGAGAAAGACAATTAAAGGGAGGAAGGAGGAAGAAGAAAATTAGAAAAACGAAGGATGAGGGAATAAAAAAGGAGGAGAAATAGAACATAAAACAGAAAATTAACGAAAAGATAAAAGAGAAGAAAAGGGATAAAAAGAATATGAGAAAGAAACTCAGAAAAAAGTGAAGAGAGAAGAAAGGAAGATAAGTAGAGAAGAAGAGGAGAAGAGAGAAGATAAGATGAAAAGGAAGAAAGGAGAAGTTGAAGAAAGATAAACAAGAAGAGAGGAAGGAAAAGTAGAAGTAGAAAGAAGAGATGATGATTTACCTGGAGGCTGATCAGCTCCACCTGTGAGGGACACAGATCACACCATTACTCCACATGTAGCTAATGCTAACGCTAACACTGTTTCCATGGAAACGCTATCGCTTTACTCCCCAGAGAACAGAGGGACGTACCGTTAGCGTCGTAGCCGGGATCCTGCGCTCGGCCTGGACGGAGACGGAAAAGTTAAACTCTGCCATGTTACCACCAAACACCAGAAATAAAGCGAGTAGAAGAGGAGGAGGAGGAGGAAGATGCATCTAAGAAGCAAACATGGTTCTGATTGCAGGATTTGGTTCTTGGGTAGAAGAAGAGCGAATGAGTCCCATGCTGAGCGCGAGCAGATGGCAGAGATGTGACTGTTTCACGTAACCATGGTTGTAATAAACTCCTGTGCTGCTCTGTGTTTTCCTCTGGCAGCAGCAGGAAGTGGTTTGTGTCGCTCTGAATCAGCCGATGCTCTCTCTGAGTCCGTCTCGTGTGAGTGAAACCACGGAAACATTCCTGATCCGTTGCGTGTTCCCACACCAGCACGCAACGCCAGGCTGAACCATTTCTGCTTGTTAAGAATGAAAATATGGGACTGGTTTGCCAAAGTACAAACTGGGTTATAAACTGGGACTGCTGGTGGACCAGCGGGGAGATGAGGGGCAGAGTGTTGAACCACTTTTTCCTGCATCCGATCAGACCTGCCTGCTCTAGATGAACAGTGCAGACCTTCAAAATGAAACTAGTTTTTATTCTCGTCTACATATAATTTTTTTTTAACAACCCAAAGAAATGTAGGAATGTTATGGAGTGAGAAGTGTTTGATGGGGACCTTTTTCACCGCTACACCACAACAAATCAATGCATCAGAGCTCTGCAGACATGAAAATGGAGGAAATTGTGTATTGTTGGACCGAATAACTATTCATGGCAAATGTTCTGCAGCAGCCTCTGTCTGAGGGCAGAGGGACATTTAGAGGGACTGTTATTCTCAGAATGGAGGGAGCTGCTGCGTTTGCTAATAATAAACAAGGAAAAGAAACATGACAGAAGTCTTACCTCCTGAGCGACCTCCATCGGGCTTGTAGTTGCCATCAGCAACGTCCATTAAGTCAGAGTCATCAAAGCTTCCTCCGCCTGCAAGAAGCCACCAACAGAAGCAAATTCAGCCTCCCAAACACCAACACTGCTCCTCCAAACAGCTCCTCTCAAAACAGGTCATGCTATCAGAGCTCAGACTGGTTGTTTTCATTCCTCTCCTCCAGCAAACGTCTGTTGTGGTGTCCAGCAGCAGCTGCACCCATCCCAGCTATCAGTCCGATTATGGGAGAAGGAGAAACACCAGAAATCCAGACCTCAGCTGTGCAAACACACCTGAGGTCTGGTTGAGGGAAGATTTATGAAAATAATACTCGGATATAACAATGAAACTTTATTTATATGGCTCCTAATTTAGCAGTAGAGAATTAAAACATAGTAAAACTACAATATAAAACATAATGACACTTTAGGGCAGAATTTAATTTAGTAAACACAATCTCTGTTGTAGAAAAGCTGCTGGAATCTGATGGCAGCAGCACATCTGTAGAAAGCTGTAACAGGAGCAATAAAAGGCTGGAAAAGTAAATAAACGTTTGACCCCTAATCAGGTAGCATGGCAGCAGGTCAGGAACATGACTGGAAGAATTTCAGATAGACAGGTGTAAGAAGTGTGGTCAATGTTGTTTACAATCTAATGGGGTAAAATATGGGTTTAGTAAGTAAGTGGAAGTTTATTTATAGAGCACGTTTCACAGATAAAACTCACAAAGTGCTGTACATAAAATGTAAGCACTAACACAACATAGCATAAAATAAATATAAAACCAGAACCAACCATATCAACCAAAAGCTTTCCTAAATAAGAGCTTCAGCTTTCCTGAGTCAACCAGGGGACAGAGGTAATACGTTCCAAATTTTGGGAGCTATGGTCTGTAAGGCCAGATCTCCTCAGGTCTTAAGGATCTTCAGAAGGCCTGAAGAGCAAATGGTGCACCCTGAGGAGGGACACACTGCATCATACTGGACGGCCTGACCATGCAAAGCTTGGAAAGTCCAAATTAAAATTTTAAAATCAATATAAAATTTATCCGGGATCCAGTGAAGACTGGATAAAATGGGGTTTATTTGATTGGCAAATCATTGCATTGTGTTTTTTTTTTACACTTTACACAGCGTCCCAAAATTTGGAGGATACACACCAATGATAATAATAATCAGTGTGGTAACCCTTCTTACCACAGTTTCAACCCTGGAAGACAGGAAAAGATTAGCAGCAACAGAATATTAAGTCTGCAAAGATATAAAAGCAAATAAATGAGGATGGTTCAAAGCTATCAGTAGATGATGTGTGTCTGAGTGCCGTAGGCAGAGAGGTCCAAAGTGTGGGGCTCTAATGGAAAAAGCCCAGTCTTCCTTTATCACAAGCTGTGGCTTAGAGAGAGTTAAGAGGCTACTCTCTGTAGATCACAGTGGTAAGGACTAAGTCCACATTAGTCAACAGAGCCCCGAAAACAATATTACCTTCTGACTGCCAAGACTAGTAACTGCAGAAGAGACACAGTTAGCGAGAAAAAAAGGACCTGGGTATTCCAGGATTTATCAGAAGATAAGCAGTGAGACTGACAGGCCGCTGTGATCTGAGGATTTATCAGCATGTGCAGCTGAGTGTCATCAGCATAGAGAAGGAAACAGACATAGAATCCAAGAGCGAGATGGAGAACAGCAGTGGACCAAGGACTGAGCCCTGTGGTCCACCACAGTAAGCCACTGAGGGAATAAAAGTGTTCTTCAGAGTGTGAGAAAACATTCTGGTACAGAAAGATAAACATGATAAGCTAGGAGAGACTCCTGTGGTGTCACATGACCGCAGTAATGGCAAACGTCAGGCCTTCAGCAGACTTACCTCCTCCACTGTGTGGTGGTTTTTTAGTGGTAGGCTTTGGTTCGGGGTCTGCAGACACAATAACCATCAGCATCAGTAAAGAAGTGAAAATGTAAACAGAACTGGACACAACTGTGGGAAAAACACAGCAAGTCTTTTTACGTCCTTCTCACCTGGTTTGAGGGCATCTGACAGATCAAAACCATCTGGAACACACAGAAGACTTTTTACCTCCATAATCCACTGCACATGTAACACTCATGCTCCGATTACCTCATGTCAAACCTACCAAAGCCATCAGAACCTGTTTTCTTGGGTTTTTCAGTTGGTGTCTTATCTGTAAAAAACAACAGATTCAGACATGAATACAGTGGGATGCCACTATTAGACAAAAGATAAAAAAAATGTTTTATTATCTAGTTTTAAATCTTCAGATAGAGAAAAAATGAAAGCCTGAACAATCATCTCCAATTCTGACTTTCACACTTAACAATATTCCTCAGGTGGAAAACTGCACCCTGTACCATCCGTTTGGGATCCAAATAAATGTTTTGGTCAAATACAAAACCTAAATGATCAGCGTCCGTTGCCTCAAGATTAAATGTAAAACTTTAAATCTGCAGGAGCATATCAGCAGAAATCTAGAATGAAAATGAACTGGTTTAAATCTGTCCATAGCAAATAAAGTACAGCAGCAACAATAGTGGGCCTCGACCAGAACCCTGAGGGACTGACCTAAAATATTCATAAAAGTATTCTGATACTCTTGAACCTGATACCAGTGTGAAAAAAACTGAATCATCTGTCCTTGGAGGAGAATGTTTAGCAGAAACAGGCACTCCACATAACACATCCAGTCTCTGACATAATCTGTTTTATGTAGACTGAAATAAATTAATTAATCAAAGTTTTTGAAAATGTTTTTATATAAAATCAAACAAAATTCGGTTAATCTGCGGTTTCTGCTTTTAAAAAAATAGTCCTCTTTGTACCACATCACACTGGACCAGAATACATAGAAATTTCTATTCTTCACATAAAAACTGAACCTTGTTTAAATGAAAATTCATGTAGTTTTAGGAAAGGTCAGCGAGCAGCAGGCTTCATGATTTCATGTGAGGAGGTTTCCGTGTTCGTGGAACTGAGGGGTTAATATCAAACTAACAGTCTCCTGACCTGGACAGTGGAGACCATGTTGGTAGCTTCAGTTTGATCTAAGCCCTAATTTATAAATGTTGCTTACGCAGAAAAAGTGTCTGAAAGGGGTGTTAAAACTGTAATATGTCCTTTGCAAGGCCAGTTCAGGATCGCCTGAAAACTCTAAAGTGTATCTTTGATAGGGTCGAGAGCTGATGATATGCAGACACAGTTCAACATACTCAAAATCCTACAATAGTCATGTAAGAAAAGTTCTCATAACAATGCAGCTTTATCTTATTCTAACACCTTTTTATGCCCAAAGTCCTTTTGAGTCAAATTAAATTAAGTTTATTAAATTGAATTCATGGTTGGGACCATCAGCGTAGGGGACAGCCTGCAGGAAGGCGCTGAGCCTGATGGCGGCTCCTTGTCAATTCACATTGCAGAAAATCTATTAAAACTTGATTTATAAATCTTCTGGTATATATATGGGAAAGTATAGAGGCACTGAAAAAAAACATTCAGAAAAAAAAGTCATAATTTTGAGAACAATTTCTTTTGTTTTCTTCATTTGCCCTTATACTCTCCTATAAATATAACTTTCAGGTGACTCCCAAGTAAAATAGTTTTGTTCGCCCCCACCTTAACAACAGTCACTGTGAAATTGGATTTTCTTGTCTTCTCAATCGCCGCAATTTAGCTTAAGATTGCAGAGATCAGCCAGCTTATTCATTTTTCATTATTCACTTATTTATATGCAGAAACAGTCGGAAGGACTTTGCATAAAGCTTCTATGGCAGAATGTGGGCGTGGCGTGGGTGGGACATGAGCCAGGTTCACCTGCCCAAACTTCCAGGAAGGTTGTGATTTATAAAACTTGCATCTGAATCAGAATATATACAATAAGAATAAGTTTTATAAATGAGGCCCTGGGTTTCTCAGTCCTGAAAATGATTCTGTTTTCCTGCCGTTCAGGTGCATTAGCCGTGTCTGTTTACGTTAAACAGCGAACAACGCTTCATGCAAATCATCAGCCATGCTCTGTAAACAAGCTCTTAATGAAATCTGCTTCATTGTTTATGTAAAATAATTCAAAGCCTTATGTTTCGAGGATGGCTGCTGGATGAGTCATTTTATATGTCATGTCAGACATTCCAGTACACACTGCTTACCAGTGACTGTAATGGGATTTATCAGTACTCTCGTATCAGTACCTGGTACCGGCAGGTCAAAAGCAAAGTTTGGTAAAAAGAGCGATTGGTTCATTCCTAATTATGATGTTATTCAACACTTTAAGAACAGATTTAGAGGAAAATTAGACTGGACTAGTTTCTGGATCAGAGCTGCAAATTACCTGGTCCAAGTGCATCGCCGAGGTCTAAGCCACCTGGAGAAGAGAGGAGCATGGATCAGAACACAGAGACCACCGTCTACTTTCACACGGATGTAACACTTTGTCCTCAGGAGTCTGGAAGACCAGGTGAAGCTTCCACAGCACATCCTGATGCTTCCACGTTCTTCCAGACACGTCAGGTGGATCAGTGTGAAATCAAAACAGCAAAATGTGAGGGGATACAAACCTCCAGAGCTCGGTTTGTCCTTCGGCTGCTCTTTGGGTTTTGCGGGCGTTGGGTCTGCAGTAAACAGAAGAAATTAAAGTCTCTCCTTCCAGGCCACCGTAGGACAGGATGTCTGGTAAAAGGACTGAGCACTCACCTGGATCCCCCAGAGCATCGGCCAGGTCGAACCCTGCAGGAGAAGACCAGCAACAGCTTTACTTCAACAGAAACGTGTTTCACTGCAGCAGGAGGTTTGTTTTCCTGTTGCCATGGCAGCAGTGACTGACACCTCCAGCAGCGCTGTTAGTCACTCCTCCACTAACTTTCAGAGGCTGCATCTCCTCGGCTTTTTTCCTCTCAGAAGGCATCTCCGTAGACATGCATGTGGGTTTCTACTTGCTCTCTTCACCAACAGGAAACAGGAAGTAGATGTAGTTGTAAAAATAAATGTATTTCTTTGTTTGATACCTGTTAAAATGCTCCAGACTTATCAGTGTATCTGATTTTCAGTCTTTCCTGTTCCCCATACAACATATTTCATTCATATCACTGATCCAGGTTAGCTAAGGTGAAGCGGTCTTTCCTGGAAATGCACGCTGAGCTTTCCTTTCATTTCATCAATAAATCGACGCGGTTCTTTCTCCTCCTGTAAATGTTCCACTGTTTTCCTGACAGGAGGGAAGTCCTGCACATCTCAGCAGTGTGAACACACACCAGCAGAAAGTGATGGGACATTAAAGCTCTGTCATCTCACGCTGAGACAGACTGGTCACATTCTGCAGGCTGCAGGGGGATGTCCCATGATGCACTGGGATCCTCCCTGCTCTCTTTACCTCCATGTAGGAATATCTGAACATGTTCTAGCAATTAATTTATGTTTCCTTTCCTGTTAATAACACTTTTTCATCTCGTGCAGCTCAGGATGGAGGATTCAATGAACTGAACTTCTATGAATAAGTTTCTATTAATTTAATAATGTGGATCATATGATGGGTCTATTCTAAAAGGATTACAATGAATTGGACGGTAACTTTTTTTAAACGCATGAGATCATTTTGTTGTAAACTTAGGCTGTATGAATAAAGCTGTAGCTTACTGACGAGCAGTGGAACAAATTGTTCACATAATGGCAAGTGGGACAGGATTTGGTCAGAACCAGAAAGTCCACATTCATGCCACACAGGCACCGGACCGATCCGGACCGGACCAACATTACAGCCTCAGCTATGATTAGATGTCCCGAGTCACCTTATAATCACGCGCGCTAAAACACACACACACGCACATAAACACAGTGTGAGACGTTTGGGGCAGACACTTACCGTCCTGAGTTAAAGTTCGAGAGACCAGAAGGAAAAGAAAGGCGAAGCTCAGAAGCAACTTCATGATGTTTTTAGCCGCTCCGCTACTTTACTGCTCCGGATTGGAACTCAGCTCCGTCTGGGTGGGAGTGGGACGGTGTCCGCTTACAGTATGACTCAGTTCTACCGGGTGTGGCACGCGCTGCCACAGAGGAGCGGGAGGGAGGAGGTCTCCTTTAAACTAATGTTTAACTACAAAAAACAAACAAAAACAAAAAAACAACTTTATTTCAGTATTTCTGCAGATAGAATCTAAACTTTCAGAGGATTTTATCAGATGCTGGTTTTACTCTGTGGTCGCAGCGCGAGGACAGAATGAGGTGAAAGGCTGGGTCAAAGTAGCTGCTGCACCGAGTTGTGTCTGCCATCTAGCGTTCTCTCATCTTATCTAACTCTACCAGATCTACAACCTCGCCTCCAAAAATCTAAATAGAACAATATTTCCAAATCTTACAAACCCACATTTTACTCCCATTGAGACAAAATATCAGAAGGTAAAACATTTTATTTGATCAGTCATGGAAAATTTGCTCATATGGTAGCAACACTAAGTAGCTAGATGGCATGAGTAAATCTACAGGTCCGTGACATGAGTGGGTTTAAAAGCTGTCAGAGAGCCAGAGGTGATCTGCAGCATGATGCTCCTCAGTGTAAAATGTCATCACTTCTGCAGGTTATTGTGCATATACTAAAAGATTCAGAGAATTAGGAGGAATCTGTGTGTACAGGACAAGGCTGAGCATCACAGCTGTATCATGGGGCCCCCAGGTGGCATACTACTACTACCACTACTACTACTACTACTACTACTACTACTACTACCGTCATTTAGCAGACGCTTTTATCCAAGGTGACATACATTTGAGAGAACAACACAAGCATAAATTCAAGGAGTAGGATACAGCATGAACAGGTGGACTGCTGGTCAT
>JBBBVT010058859.1:0-10129 GCA_037177035.1 Craterocephalus eyresii | reverse complement strand
CCAATGTTTGTATGTAAAGCACCTTGAATTGTCATGTACATGAAATGTGCTATACAAATAAACTTGCCTTGCCTTGATGCTAACAAGTGATTAACATGATAATAACTCTTCATATATGACTCTTAATTATGTACCTGAAACTTGAAACTAACGTGAACTAACATGATTCAGGTAGTTGTTGTAAGAAACAGAACAGATGGGTACACAAGTGAGTACAGAATAAAGAGAGGTGGGGATGCCAGATAAGAATTGAAAATTCCAATAGACTGGAGGAAAGAGCAAGAAGGTAGGGAGTTAGGATAAGGTTAAGGGTGATGGGGAGTCATTGGTTGGAAAGAGAAGAACTGAATCTGCACTTTCCAGGTAAGGCAAGGCAAGGCAAGTTTATTTATATAGCGCTTTTCAGGTCCAAGACAATTCAAAGCGCTTTACATACATGCTTTAGGTACATCTGCACAGGAAACTGCTCAATGAAATAAGTAAAGAGAAGGATGATAAAAATGTTACTGTATTATTAGATATGATTTGTTCTCTCTAAATGATCCATCCATCCATCCATCCATGGGGAGGGTATACCTTTTAGAATTTTAATCAGCATCAATAAATATTTGCTAAGTGGTAAGGGGGATCTTAAAAAGTTGCTTTTAATTTCATGAAAAAGGCTTTGGTAGGATTTCTACTGAAGGAGAAAAACAAAAGTGATGAAATGAAATGTGGACCAGTAGGTTTCAGGAATCTGCATCTGGGCAAGCAGGACATGGAGGAAAAACTTGCCTGCACAACCAGAAGAACAAGAAAACAAGATGGATTTCAACCATCCAAGTAATAGTGAAACAAAAATCTGCAGGTCCTCATCTCGTCCCCAGTTCCCCCAGCAAGGGCAGAGCCTTTGTTTTTATGCCCCACATTAATCCAAATGTAACACTTGTCCCTATAAAACTGCTGTTGCACGACCCAGCGCTGCCACCAGAATCACTGGATTGCAGAGAATGTGGAAATGTCAAAAGGTCTCAAAGGTAAAGAGTTAGACTGTAATAGATATTTTCCAGGCGGATACAACCTGCATTCAGACACATGGGGGCGTCAACGAGAGGCTATGTGGGTGTAAGACCCCCCCAGTCACATACAAGATGATCCGTTTCATTTTCACATGGATTTGTCTTTCCCACAGCTTTGTCCCCTGATGTATGCAAACGTCTGCTCAGTGTTTACTGAACTGTTGACACGCATACTGTCATGTCCCTACATCAGTGTCCTGTTTATTTTTTCTCTTTTCTGGTCCTGGAGGGAAGCATTCGAATGAACTCTTTAGGTAATTAGTACAGAATATCTTCCCTTATACATTTGATATGGTACTGTTGCATACACACACAATTTGACAAGTGTTCCAGCTAATGCATGTTTTATCTTTAATTCTCCAACAACAGGACACACACATGAAGCTGGGTGTTGTAATGTTAGTAGGGGAAAGCTAGAGTAGTAAGTTTATACATTTTAGCTTAAATCAGGTAAATGAATTTGTGCTTGGACTAATCGTGTCTCCACAGTTGCTTTCAGGACTGAACAGGGCTCCTTCAGGGCTCCTTCAGGGCCTGGAGGCTTGTGGTTTTTGCACAAAAAACCTATTGTAACCATCATATGTGAGAAAATATTCAAAATGTTCACTTTTAGTTGTATTTTTTTTCTGGGATCGTCACTGTGGACTTTACAAAGTGGTTCCTGATAAACAGCTAAGTTTAGTGCAGAATAAATAAACAGAGACTCAAGTGAAATGTTTATTTTGACTTCCCAAAAGACTCATTGACAAAAGTTGGTTTATTTAATCTTTGATTTCCTGCATGTTCACCCCATTTGAGTCCTACTGACTCTGCTCTTAAAGTTCTTGACGGCTCCACATGGTTACCATGTTGTGTCTGTGCATCATTATTTAGTTATTTTTCTAAGACATTCCCTGTGTATTTACCTAATTTGGTTTAATTTAAACATCTTTAACATTATAATAACTGCTACTTGACTTGTATATGTGTCCCTACATATCTTGTTTATTGTGATGGGGATCTCGTGCAAGTTTAATTTTCTTCTATCACTGGGGGATGGATGTTTACTATCGTGTTCGGAGCTGAGCCCAACCTCACTTTGTGTGACAATTTCAGAGCAGGATGCTGTTCACAAGCATGGAGTTTAATGTTGGGTGGTTCCAGGTCCAGCTGTCACTCCACTGGAATGAAAAAGGTACTTATCTCAGGCTTCAAACCCTGGGCTCAAAGAACACACTGGCCCTCAGTGCTCTGGTGGTACAACAGCCACAGTGACTGAGCCAAAACAAAAAGCAAGTCATGCTAGTTGTGTTTTGAGAACAAATCCCTTTGAAGCTGAAATTTGAATTCAAGTAAAAGGTTGTTTCATCATGGTTTTTTTTTCAGAAGTCAAATACAAACCTAGAAATGGCTCACAACAACCTAAAAGAAAGATGCATAGTTTTCCTATCCAGTGGATTTTGAAACTTTTTGTCCTCCTCTGTAAAACTGGAGGACTCAGCTCCCAGATGGAGGCCAAAATGTTTGTCAGGCAGGTGGCCAATGCGTCCGCCTGATTCCATCTTCATGCAGGAAACAGGACACTAGACAAAGAAGAGGAAGATGGAGGCCTGTGTTAAAAGAATTGCTACGTTTGCTCAGTGAGGCAGCTGTATCTACAGAAAATTTGCCACCCATCTTTCATCCTGCGGTTTCTTCAATCTCTCCAGCCTTTAAAAATCAGTAACATTGACTCCGGTCTTATCCCTTGCTGACATTTCCTGGCTTTCTTTTCCTCTCTCTTTCTCTGATAGTGCCTCTCTTTGATGGATCAGCGTGACTCCGAGCATAAAGCCAAACTAAACTGTGACGTGTGCTTTCAGGCTGGAACCCAAAGTTATGAACATTGCAGCGACAGGAATCTGCATAATAAAAGAAATCATGCCATCCATACCACTATAGAGTGCAGCAGACAGATTCCATCACTGTGAATTAAAAGCCTTGGCATTATTGACCCCAGAGAACCACATGCATGCCTGCAGAGACCTTTGCCGTTAGCAGATGGAGACACATGTATGCATCCTCGTCCTGGGAACATTTTAGCTTTGTAGCTATAACTCCTAACAGGTTGTAATTATTTCAGAACAAGGGTCTGCTGTCTGATGGGGAACACATCCTCGCAAAGATGAGAGTATTCTTTTGGAAACGTCTTCAGATGGATCAAGTTCTGGAAAGCTTGACAAGGGGATGGGAAAGGAAGGTTGTGGCTCATTAGCATGGACAGTTAGTCAGGAAGTTTATCACCCAGCTTACAAATGAAGCTCAAATGCAACTCATAAATAAAACGGATGTTTGACATTTTCGAGCATGACAGCACTTTAAATCCAGCCATAAATCCATGTGATCCATATCAGGATGAACAGCACATAGAAACCACCACAACAAGCATGTCCGAGTTTGTTAAACATGTTCATAACCGGCAGCAAAGCTGCAGAACAGGACATCTTCTCTCAGTTCCCCGCTGTGCACATCATCTTTTGTGTCATGGTGCGTGGGATTTTGTTCTGTTTCCAGTAGTCTTGGTTTATTCTTTTTTTCTGGGTCAGTTTCTATTCTGGTTAAGTTTCACTTCCTGTCTCATTCTGTGGTGTTTATCCACTCAAGTATTCCCATCCTGTTTAATCTGTACAGAAATGCAGTCTCAGTTAAATAGTCCTGTGTCTTTGTCCATCGCTTGGCTCCCCCACCCATTTCCCACTGAGATGCAGATGTGGGAGGGAAAGTCCCAGCTGAGGCAGACAACGTCTGAACCGAGATCTAGAGACACAATCATTCTTCCATAGGCCTACTCCTTCAGAGTATTAGTCCAGAATCCCTTTTCCACCACAAGAACTTTACTCATTTATCCAGGACCAACAATTACCCAGGAAATTCCCCTCACCCCCCTCTATCCCTGCAAAGAACCACCCGTTTGCTGAGAACTCCCCGTAGTTAAGCTGTAATCCAATCACTGGATTCTTGCACGGGGACCGAGACCCCCGGCTTTGGGCTGGTTTGTTTAAAGTGGACCAAACAGCAGCAACGTGCTGAAGGCCCGTTTAAACTGTCTTATGAACGTAAACAGGGACGTCTGTTACAAACGTTTTCATGCATCACAGACTTCATAGGCTACTTTCATGGATTTTCTATGTTGCTACGGTTTTGTCCTCCTCTCCATCCTTCCTCTGTTTTCTTTTTCCTTCTGTTTTTTTTCTGCTCACTACTCCCACCAGGGTTTCTGTCTTCTACATCGCTTTACAGACTAGCAAGGACCCTGAAATCACACCAAATTACGCGCATAAACAATGGATGAAACTGTCGGTCCACCTGTGTACCTGTCTTGTATCGAGCAAAAATAGGTCTTATAAATATATTAGATTCTAAACATCATATTTCTAGAAATTGCTAAAAGTATGGACAAGATGGAGATTTTTTTGTTCCATCTTGTCCATACTTCTCAAAAAAACCAAGGTATGTATATGAGTTAACAAGGTCTGAAAAGCAAATAAATGAGTTTAATACATTTCAAAGATTCTGCTTTAAGCCGGATGTTTGGTTGTGTAGCACCTGTTTTCTTCATTTCTGAATCTTCTCACATCCGTTGTCCCTGACCTGCATAAAGCTAAAACATGCCGCGATGTGAGGGTCATCGGATATACCTGGCAGTCAGAGGAGATAAACAGAATGATGAATAGAAGTAAAAGGAGGCAAAATAAACCGTTGTGATTAAAATGGGGAGTGTGAAAAATAAACCTGTGAGAGGAAAAACAGGCACGAAAAGCATCAGAATTCAGAGACTGATGGCACAGGAATGGACAACATCTTTAAAAAAAGAGGGGGAAACTGGTCATAAAAAGAGAGAGAATATAAAAATGAACAAATCCTTTGAGATAAACACTAAAAATTAAAGGAGAAAAAACATGACATTAAAAGATCTTCATGTCTCATCGCCTGGACTGCAGCTCTGCCCTTCAGCTACCTGCCCTTCAGAGCAATAAATTATGTTTAATCTCATTTTCTCCCAATGAATTTGCTGCAAGTGTTCAGAATTTGGTCAAATTAGGTACTTCGGGTCTTTCCAAAGAACATCATGTGGTTCAGGTGTTATGTTTCGCCTGAAGTAACGGCCCATTAAAAGTGTATCAGTGATACAGAGCCTGGAATCAGACTTACTAAGCATTTCAGCTTTTAGGATTATTTAAAGATAATAAAAACATTTTCGCTTGTTCCATCAAAGATCTCACCCCCAAGATAATGTCCAGTTGTTAATGCTGAAATCTACCTGGCCTCAAAAAAGAAAAACCGTCAGTGTTTTCAGTAAAGTGACGGAAACCAGAGTAAATTTCAAACAATGCTATGATAAATTTATGTGTTCTGTCTCTTAATGACAATAACTACCCTTTTATTTCAGCTGTGAAACTCTCTGAAGATGCTTGGCTAACACTCCAGAATCAGATACACAAAACAGGAGTTCAGTTACTCCATTGTCTTTCCCAGAGTTGACAAGAATACTGATTTCCTTTATATCAGGGGTGGGGACCCCATTTCTTTGGGGTCACATTCCTGCAAGTTTCCATGCATCCCTGCTCCAACACCTGATTTAAACCAAACGGATCCAACAGCCAATCAGATGCTCATTGATTTAAATCAGGTGTGTCGGGGAGGAGACGAATGGGAAATTTGCAGCTGAATCTGATGTAACCATCTTTTTATGTTTCATAAATGATTCATGTAACTGCACAAGGTCCTTTAAATAAAGAGAATGATCATGCAATCCACCCCTTCCTATAATCATGTTGCATAAATCCAGCGGACTGGATCAAATAAGTGTAACTCAGAAATTAGAACATAAACCAAAAAGTTGGTCTGTAAGATACAACGATGATCTTAACATTCATTTCAATTAAATTTACTTGAGCAGCTGACTTTCCAGTGACTCATTATTTAGAAGTTGATCCACTTTACCCAAGTTTTCAAATAGGAATTTTTTATTTGTCCTGGTCCAAATTTGTATATATAAATTTGTAAACAGTGTTTCTAGTATCAGCTGACGCATAAGTGGATATTTTGGGTGCCAACACCTTAACACCACACAGTTAATTAATTTTGGGTTTAATTGAGGCTCCAGACTGAATTCCTCATCTTTAAAGGGTTATTAAGTAGAATTTGTGCCCATATTTAAGTTTTAATGGTAATACAAAGCTGTATTACTTATCACCAGAGACACATGCTGTGGAAGAGGGTGGCGATAAGCTGCAAAGCAGAGTTGAGAAGAGTGCAATGTTGTCACATTTTCATTGAAGTGTCATTTATTTAATTTAAAACTTAGAAGACCTTGCCAGCTTCTAAAAAAGAGAAGAAAGAAAAAATGACTTATTCTGTTCATTTATCAAAAGAAGCTCTAAGGATTTTCATTGCAGAGAGGTAAGTTACCAAGTATGCCTCATGATCCCTAACACATTTCATAAAAGGAGGCTGTAGTCCTGCAGTGCAGGACCTATATATTCCGTACTATTTGAATCGGGTTGCAATGAATTAGCTGGGACTGTATGACTCAGTTGTGAATTAGCAAGGGATGTTTATTTTATAGCACATTTCATGCACAAGACAATTCAAAGAGCTTTGTACAAAACATCCAAAACATTACAGATGGGTGCAAAGGCAGCAATTAGTGTTACACTTATAAAGCTGAATTGCACTGAATTAAAGAGGATAGCTTTGACTACCAATTGAAGTAAGAGTAGAGAAATAAGTATATTAGGCAAGAATCTAGAATCTCACTGGGAGTTTACGAGTGCTGGTACAGTAGGGTTTGGCCACACCCATGGATGCTCCTGGCATCCATGGGTGGGGCTGACTGGACTGATGCTTATTGACCTGGGTCTACTTCCCAACCGCTGCCTGTCCTTGTGGGAATCTGTGCTCTGGCTTGTTCTTTCAGGATGTAACTACCTGGTTAGTGAGGTTCATATCAGTTTTAAATTATTCACCCTCCCATTGCTACTCTGCACCACCACCAGCTCCCCAGGAGGATACCCTCACTGCTTTCCCTCAGACTCACTTGTTGACCGCTCCCCCTGCAGCCTGTCGAATTCTATTCCCCAGCCGACTCTTTACAGCAGCACTCCATGACCTAGTTCTTGTAAATAACCACCTCACAATCGTTATCTCTTATTCAGTTTACGTTCAAGGGTCCTGCTATCTTCACTTGTCCACAGTATGATACTTTTGACTCACCAGATGGTGTGATAAAACACATCTGGGCCAAATGGGACTCGTTAAAGGCCATAGTGTCACAGGTGTGCCTTAAAAAGGACAGTTTTCAAACTTGAGTCTTGCTCAAACCGACAAATTATTGGTAGAAATATTGACAGAGTAAAAATGATGAGGTGGGTCTTTGTGAATGTAAGGCTTACCAGTATTTCTTTGATTACTTGAGCACCACCTCTTTGAAAAGTGTCAGCAGTCCAATTCTCTCAAAGTTGCACGGGTGAAGGTTTTGTGTCAACTCTACAGACTGTCATACGAATCTGGGATATTAGAGTTAGTGAATTTCCTACACAATGTATGAGAGTATCCTCATACTTTGGATTGTCTTTCATGGCCAGTTTATGCTGGATATTCTTGTTTAAGGTGTCCTAAAAACTCTGGAGTAAACAATGGAGTACAAAGGGGGAGCATTGCTTGGATTTATAAAAGGGGTTCCCTTTCATATGATTGCACTTAGCACTTGATTTCAACATTGTAAAGCACAAATTAGAATAACCTGGCATGACTTGGCCGTGTGATTGATTCAATTGTGATTCAATTGTGATTGAAGTGCCAATCTAAGGTCTGGAAAGGTATGAAGCAGTCAGAAGGGACCTGTTTGAATTGTGTTGTTTCATTGTCAGTTGTAATTGTCTTTGGACAAAAGCATCAGCTAAATGGCTGCAGTAGTAGATGTAGTAGTGGTGATAGAGTTGGCTATCATCTGCATAGCTATGATATGAAAAGAGGATGATCGAAACCTGAGGGATGATGTACTGCAAAGAGACTGGATCCTATAACTAGCCTGTAATTTTCCATGGGACACCCCAGTAGAGAGACAATGGGATGCAGATGTTTGGACACTTTAAAGACAGTCCACTTTCACAGACCGTAGAGCTTTTCTCAATTGAAACATCCCTCTTAAAGCCAGGGTAGTCTGGACCATGGACTTGGATGTATTTTAAGTTTGAAAACAGCTTTTTCTTTGAACTTAGACAGAAATGGGAGAAGTGAGAATCGGTGGTTCCAGACTTAACCAGTGTTTAGTATACGTATTTTTGGCAAAGAGATTCTAAGCCTCTTGAAATGTGGATTATGTACTAGTGTACATACTGTATGATGCTGTGACACTTGGGACCAGTCCACTGATCTAAAACAGTACATTAAGTTAGAGAATGTTGATTCTGTTGGATGATGATGCAGTTAACCCATTTTCTCAAAGTGACAGCCTGGGAGTGTTTTATGAGAATGCAAGTTAATCACCTAACATGATAAAAATGAGAAAGGATAAGTGAATGGAGGAGCTTAAAAGAGCTATACCCAATTTCACGTCCGGCTAGTTTAGTTAGCGACAGCGGCTAGTTTGGCGTGACGCTCTCTCTGCCAGGTTAATTTTCGGAACGTCCAGACTCCTATGAGCAAGTAAAAGCGTTCCCCTAGTGATCTCGAATTAAGTAACGAAAGTTAAACCCCTTAGCCGAGAAAAAGCGTCACACAAAAGCTAAAAAAAACTAGCAGCTATCGCTAACTAAGCTAGCTGGACGTGAAATCGGATATAGTCCCTTTAAGAATCAGTGGGAACACGACTAAGATTTCTCAGGGATAGCACTACTGTAAACTCTACAATAACAGCAGAAAGTTCACTAGCATTCTTCTTCCAAAGAGCATATCAAGCTTGCAGAAAGAACCCAGTCTTTTCAGGTACTGATTTTAGTTATTTTGTGGCCAAATGAATTGTCTCTTAAATTTGCCTTTTTCTCCCTTGTTTAAAACTATGACCTTTTATTGCCTGTTGTACTAACAAAACTTAACATTGAACAAATAATTATTATAGATATGGAAATGATCACAAATCTTTTTATGAACAAAAGAAGTTTTATTTGTTTTGAACCCGACTTTTTGTTTTGAATTGGCTTTTAACCCGGCATGAGACTGCTCTCTGTTTTAGTGTTTTATGGTTTCTTTTTTTAGTGGTTTTATATGTTTTAATGGTATAATTGTTTGTTTTAAAGAATTGTCTTATTGTTTTTTAACTAGTTTGGAAACAATAGGGCAATTATTTTCTCTCTTTTTTTCTTTTATCTATGTTGCTTTGTTTATGTTGACTAGCGCTTTGTGTCCGGTCGTTATCTTACAGCACTTTATAAATAAAGTTGAGTTGAGTTGAACGTCATCTGCATTGATTTCATTGATGCATTGCATGCAAATCTAATTTCATTTTTTCTACATCGATTGCCATTTAACCAGTTTAAATCGATTTTTGAAGTATAGTTACATCCCTAGTTATGACTGGTAACAAGCATGCAAAAGAATTAGCATCAACATTCCCGCACACATCTAAGCATACAGTAAAAATCCGCAAACTATATAAGATGTTCAGTATACATACAACTGCTTTCTCTTAAGTTTGTTATCATACAGTACACTTAGTCTGAGTCATGATGATGTTATTTGTGATGCTGCATGAGATAAACCTGGCACCTTGTGTGTCGTTAGTTCCTACTTTCTTGACGGTTCCCACTAATTAATAAATTCCCATATTGATTCTGCTGAATATTAATCGTTGCCCTTAGCCACTTATGGTTATTGCATAGGCAGTGGTGGGGATTAGCAGGAGTCTGCTGCTAAGTTAGCCTGGCTACCGCGACTAAAATTAGTCTGGCCAGGAGGCCTATTCAACCGATTTCCAAAATCCCCAAAAAGTGGGAGCCAATCAGTTTCAAGCTTATCCAAAGAGGGGGACTCAACGCAGTGACACGACAGGAAGCAACACCGTCAACATTGCTAACATGGAGCAGCAGCAGCATTTGACACAGCGGGAGATT
>JBBBVT010058858.1:0-10132 GCA_037177035.1 Craterocephalus eyresii | reverse complement strand
AAACGCACGAAATTGACGCAGAAGATGGACGAAACTTTCCGTGCGTGTGCGTATCCGTCATCTGCGTCGAGCATAAAGGGGCCTTAATAATGCTTTGACAATTTTCCAGTGTGGCCTTCTTGGTTGACATGACTGTATGGTATCGTGTGGACAATGGGGAAAGTGCCTTTGGATTGGGTTTTGGATTTGCGGTGGTCTTTAAGAAGAGAGACTGGAGGGTGTGCTCCAACTACGGGGATCACACTCTGCAGCCTCCCTGGAAAGTTCTGTTCAGGGGTTCTGGAGTGATGGGTCTGTCGGATAGCCTGGTCTCAGATTGAGAAGCAGTAGTGTGGTTTTTGTTCTGGTCTTTGAACAGTGGGCTAGCTGTACAGCAAAAAGAGACCTTGGAGGGGGCATGGGAGTTGCCCAAAAAGTCTACATGCGATTTGTGGAGTTGGAAAAGGCGTTTGACCATGTCCCTTGGGACTCCTGTAGGGGGTGCTCTGGGAGTATGTGGTGCCCAACCTCTCCAGAGCTTGGTCCACATTTCCGCCAGTAAGTTGGACTTGTTTCCAGTGTGGGTTGGACTCCGCCAAGGTTGCCCTTTGTCACCGATTCTGTTCACAACGTTTATGGACAGAATTTCTGCGCAGCTGAGGTGTTGACGGTATCCGGTTTGGTGGCCCCCGGAAAGGGTCTCTTCTTTTTGCAGGTGATGTGGTTCTGGAGAATTCATCAGGCTGTGATTGACAGTTCTCATTGGAGCAAATTCAACGCCGAATGGCGGTTGGGGTGAAAGTCAGAAAGTTGGCACTAAGACCACAGACCTCATGGTCCTCAGCCAAGAAAGGGTGGAGTGCTCTCGGGTTGTGAGTGAGGTCGTGCTCCAAGTGGAGGAGTTCAAGTAACTCAGGGTCTTGTTCACAAGTGAGGGAAGGATGGAGCGAGAGATTGACAGGTGGAGTGTCACAGCATCTGCCATGATTCAGAGTCAGCATCGGCCCATTGTGGTGAAGATGAAGCTCTCGATTTACTGGTCGATCTATGTTCCTATCCTCACCTATCTTCACAAGCCTTGGGTGGTTACCGAAAGAACAAAATCGGGGGCAGAAGCGGCCAAAATGAGAAGCTTGGTCATCTGGGAGGGGTGCAGGGAGGAGGTGCTTCTCCTCTGCATCGAGAGGAGCCAGATGAGGTTACTCAGGCATCTGGTTAGGATGCCCTCCGGATGCTGCCCTGGGGAGGTATTTGGGGCATGTCCCACTCGGAGCCACCTGACAGTGTGATCAACAGATCACTTTACTCTCTTACTTCTGGTTCTAACAGTATGTTGGGATCAGACCCCTCTCTGGAACCAGCTCTAGTTTGGTTCCAGGAACAAGAACTTCCTTCAGCTCAAGATGGAGAACCAACTGAAATATGAGATCTGATCTAAATTGTGTCCTTATATTGGAACTGGGTTTTAGTCAAAGAGCTCCAATGTCCACACATGTGCACTGGCTTCAAGAAGGTGAACTGGAAGTTGTAGTACAATTGTAGGGGTTCGCACTCCTCAGCCTCCCTCTGGTAAGGGGTATTCAGGAGTTCTGAGTTCTGACTTCCGAGTGGTGATCTGGATGTTTGGATTTCAGGTGACAAAGTAAACCTGATGTGGAGAGAGGTTTTGCAGATGCACCCCCTGTTGAAATTTCAGCATAGTACATTTTGCAAATTGCTATCTGTGGGCAAAGCCATAGCCAGGGTCTTAGAAATACCAAGGTCCACCACCTGGCTCACACATCTCAAAAGATCAAAATGACAATCAAAATCCAACAAACCACTACCTCCCTCTATCCTGTCTCCTTTCTCCACCTTTTCTGTTTTCGTTTTTCCTCAACATCACCTCCTCCCATTTAAATGAAGTTATGTACAACTTCCCTGGTTTACCTTAATTATGGAATGTTAAATACATCTCTCTGTAGCTACACTGAATGAAATGAGGCCATCATTTTTGAAGGCATCTATATGTCTATCTATCTACCTCATAATAAAGCTCTCAGGGCCTGTTTTTATTCCCAGAAGAAAACTTTTAAAGTTACCTGGTAACCATCTAGTCTGCAGACAACCTCATCTAGGACCGTAGAAATTATATGAGCTGATCTCAGGGAAATTTATTTTCATATAAACTTATCAAGTCACACTGAACTCATGTGGCTTTTTATTGTAACATTTACTTATATAATGATCATATTTATTACCTCACATTAGTAGTAGGGTAGGTAGGAGTAGGTAGGGAACACCTGTTTATTGAAACAGAAACTTATACCTGGCAGACAGATGAAAAGTACTTTCCTGAAATTCAGCAACAGCATCAGCTCCATGTTTTCTCCCTCTGTACCTGGTAATATCCAAAAAATATCTGCCTGCAGCTCCAAAGGACTTTGAAGCGACGTCTGTCTTACCTTTTAGCAGCACCGGTCCTAGTCCTCAGATCACCTCCCGATAACCTCATCACTCTTATTGGTTCTAACATTTTTAAGGAGGTTTATGGTCTTCCCACTAATAAATCTGTCAATCACTGCCATTTCAGCACGTTGGATTAATTAATCACTAAATACAAAGTGTGCAGTGCACAGTTCCGGCATTCACTGCTGCGGCATGTTACTGCGGCACATAAATTAAGTGTTACTATCTGTTCTAAGAGTAGGGGTATCAATGAGCACATCAGCCTTCTCAGATAACCTAGCAAATTAGATGCAGAAAAGTATCAAGATCCAGACCTCAATGTCCTCAATGATCTCTTTCGCTGAGATCATGACGGCAGACTCCTGCGCTGTCAACCCAAGTCATCAAATGTTTCGGCCGTGCGGTTTTGGTGATTTAGGTTTTTCAGCCGAAAACCAATAAAGCACTCTTAACGAATTTTTTTGCAAAAAATGTTTGGTGGCTGAGTTTTCGCTGCATCCCTAAATTGGGATGAGAAACATCTGGTTCAGATGCCTCCTGGACACCTCCCTGCTGAAGTATTATGGGCCCTCAGGATCCCCTCAGGGTCCCCTCAGTCAGTCGGTTGGGTGGGTGGGGAGGCAGGCCACAAGAACTCCAGGATGGAGAATGAACTCGTAACCTATCCAGATGTATCCTGCCCTGTGTCCTGATTGCAGACATGACGGTTTTCCAGTAGAACACAGCACTGAAGATGACTAGTGTTAATTTAACTTTCAGTGTTTATTAAGGTTGATGCTGGTCAGTGTGTAAACAATGGTTGGAGTTGGAACAGTAACAGAAAATATTTTCTGAAGACAAAACATCAAACAAAATGTCTCACCTCATCTGCATTCAGGCTGGGTGCCCTGAAGTTGTAGAGCTCCTTCAAGATGGAGTATTCTTCCTGAAGAGAGACAATAAAAAACTCACCAATTTAAGATCAAGTAAGAGGTTTTTTTTTATTATTATTTAACCAGGTGATTCGATTGAGAACTTATTTTCATTTACAATGAAAATGGGCCAGAGGCAACAATTTATATAAATATGCTTATCAATAAAAAATCTAATTCTGTTTGAATAAGACTGTAGGGTGTGCTACAACTGTTTTGTTTTCATGGTCAGACAATTCCCTTCATTAGTAAGATTTTCACTGGTCACTGTAATTTTTAGAATGAAAATATTTAATTCATATTTAATTTTCATTCATTTGTAATTAGTCTAATATTCAGTCTGAACAAACTGAATAGAAAATAACACCACTCCATCACACATCACCCAGATGTGCAGAATCATACATCATACATAGGCCAACCAGCACTGAAGACAGAGCAGTGAGAGTTTGCAATTCTATTCTATAGTTACTGAGCAAATGCTTTTGTCCAAGGTGACTTACAACTAAAAGTGAAAACACAATAAAAAGGAATTCAAACAGGAGGGGACATCATGATTAAAGGGACTATACCCGATTTCACGGCAGGCTAGCTTAGTTAGCGATAGCTGCTAGCTTTTTTTTCTTTTGTGCGACGCTTTTTCTCGGCAAAGGGGTTTAACTTTCGTGACTTAATACCGGATCACTATGGGAACGCTATTACTGGCTGATCGGAGTCTGGACGTTCCGAAAATTAATCCGGCAGAGAAAGAGCGTCACGCCAAAACTAGCCGGACGTGAAATCGGGTAAAGTCCCTTTAAGTTTCTGCATGTCGTAGGTTGTGTGGCCAGAATGGTTCAAGGAAGGCAGCAGACGGGAGTTTTCCAATATGATGGCAACAGAATGGAGTAAACAAAATAATATAACTTAAGCTGTAACTTTAACCAACTAAACATAACTGAACTCAAATCGCCAAACTTAAACTAACATGCACTTTGCTGCATTGACTACTGCATTAACCACTGCAAAAGCACTGCTTTACATACCCTCCCCTGATTAACTCCATATGGCTTCCTTCAGCATCTACCACTAAACAGGTAAGTGTATGTGTATGCTATAATAAAATCCCAATAAATACAATTAAAGGAGCTCTCCCACCCTGACCTGGAAGAATCCCTCTTCAATAACTCATATTTACTGGCATCCATCCATCACATGCAAAATCAGAGAAAACCAAACAAATCCTGTAAAGAAATACAAAAATGCATCCCTCTGAATGGTTGAGGGGCGGTTTGGGATTGGGCCTATATGTTGGATGTGTGCGTGTGACTGCAGGCTTTCACACAGAGTTGCTGCCTGAGCCGTTGCCGTGGGGACCTCAGCACTTCCATATAAGGCGCAGCAATTTTACAGAGACAGGCTGGAAGAATAGAGTGGAGCTGAGTGACCACCTCAAACAACTCAACGCTGTTCGCAAACAAGAAGTCGTAGCTTTTTGGATTGTGAGCAGCAGAAGGCTTGTGGGAACGTAAGGATGTAATTATGTTTTCAGTAGCGTGAACTAGGGGTGACCCCCAATAGTCGACGATTTGTTGATTCGATTCAGAGGACTGTGATTCGACTGACAGGCTCACAGTCTCTCAGTCACACGCGCTGATCGTTCAACCAAGAGATATGTGTGTGACCAAGTAGCCATGAAGCATGGTCACAGTGACAGGACCCTCAGCTGTGGCATTATCATACCTGTGGTAGCCTATTCCACTGATTGACAAGATCAGTTTGCCAGTCTGACTGCTGCAGACATAACACCACTACTCCCGTGCGTAATGCTCCAGATGGAGACAGTGCAGGTGCTGCTGCAGTATAATGCACATGGCAAAACTAATGAAGCACCATAATAATTTACTGGGCCACAATAACTGGCTGATCCGCCAAATTACATTCCCGAGAGCAGCGCTCTTATGTGCTGAACTGGCCCAACCCGCAGCAACCCCGCTACATCTGCAGCTGTTGCACACTAAGGGTGCCCTGTTGGAGCAGCTCTGTCTCCTCAAAGACCGGTGGAGATGTTTGGATACATCCAGGGTCAGATTGCTGTACCATTCTAACAAAGTGTGCATTAAATGTATGTCCTGGTGCTCTCCACGCCCCCTTCACCTCCACACCATCCGTGAGAATATTTTCCATGTTCAGCTTTTATGTGAATAAAAAGAGGAGCACACAAAACGAAGAGCGCCCAGTCAAAGTGCACAAAATGAGGAGGGCACAGTCAAATGGAAACAGGTACAGTAGAACACGGTGTGAAGGCAATGGCAGCCAGCAAATCACTGAGTGTAGTTTTACTTGCATTTCATAATGAGGTTGCCAGATAAGCTCACAAGCTATGCCAAAAAGGGCAAAACAATGTGTTGTTCACCAAACACACATACAGAGCACTTTGGACAGCCTTTTAAGAAGGTTCTGAACCATTACAGATCCAACCAATTTTTGGACTACATATCACACATCACAGAACAAGGATTAATACCCCACTCAACCATTATCTTTCACCTTTAAATTCTTAAGTGCTAAATCCTCCAGTGCTATCTGAAAAATAAAAATCAAATAGAAGAATTTTTTTGTACTACCAACTACCATGTCATTTAAATATTGAGCCTATATTATAAGGACCTTCGTCATTTTAATGGAGCGTATAGGCACATTTTAAACAGCCCAATGAGTGATATAATAAAAAAAGGTTGACGGCTGTTATTGTAATGAAGAAGTAAATTTCTTAAGGGTTGTGTCAGCTCTTTTCTCTGGAGCGGTAAAAGACGCAAATAAGATTACTGTATGCATTAATGAGGGAAGAGGATGATTCGAAGATTAGTCGACGAAAGATGAGATCTGGCGAATCAGATTTGACAATGAAAATCTGTAGTCGAGTGTATAGTGCAACCCGCAGCGATTTAAAAAGTTATGATCATAAAAGTGGCATTTCTGGAGTTTGAATGGGAGGTCATTGGGAAAAAAGGCGGACTTTCCATGCCTTGGAGCTCTGTAGCTCGAAAACCCAACCCAGTCGCCAGAGAGGAACATCTCCAATTAACGTTTCTGCGCAACAAAAATACGTACATTGTCAACATTTCTGAGCCAAAAATACGTATGACAATAACGTTGACCCTGACAGCAGTAATACGTTTCATGCCAACATTTCTGTTTACGTGCATAAAAAAGGAAAACATTATATGAACTGATCGACGTGTTTCAGGCGTCTGGGGGGATACATAACATAAATATCATAATTTTGCCGAATCAACAAACTATGGTGTGATATTAAAGATTTGCTCATTGTTAACGTTTATCTATGTGACAGGGTGTTGTTCATGTCATCAGATCATTTCCTGAATGGTTTAATTTACGTGACAGAAAAAACTATTTCCTCCTTTTATTCATTCATTTTCTGTGCCACTTAATCCAATCAGGTGGGCTGAGGCCTATCCCAGCATTTATCAGGCGAGAGGCCTTTTATTAATTTACTGCTGATATTGGTAGAAACAAGTAGTAAACTAAACAAGAAATGCAATCGTATTGATTCAAGAACCAGCTGCTCTGACACACAGACTCCCAATCCAGTCTGACTGGAATCCAGTCCGCATGCATGCACGCTCAGATCCTCAGCATTACACTGCACTTTCATGAAACCTACATGAAAGGGAGACAGTTAAAATGTGAAGTTAGGAAAAACAACCAAATGAAGGCTGCTTCTCCATCCAGGGGACCTGGTCAATGACTTTGATCATGACAGAAACATTTGATCAAAATTAATTACAGGGTTTTTAAAAAAGCTTGTTAAACAAATTGTAGATTATGAAAAAATATAAATATATTTAGATATCAATTGAAAAAAAAGGGGGGGGGGTGCAAGTTTATACTTCCTCCTACTCATTTTCAAACTCCTTTTTATTTATGTTGTTTTTCAATGTATCTCTTTATTTTACATTACTTTAATATTTATTTTGTGCTTATTTGTGTGCATTTTGCTATTAAGGTATGCTTATGTATTCTTTATTTATTTATTTTTATTCAACACATGTTCAAATTAAAATTTTCTATTCTATTCTAAACTGGATCCCTTATTAAATTCCACTCATTATTCATTATTTACAAATTTCTTTACTTAAATTAGACTTGATGTATTGCAATAAAACTCCAGCAGTGTATTTATAATTTATGCACAAATGACATAATTAATATATTTAACATCCAATTTAAGTCATGTTCTATTGCATCATGTAAATAGTTTTACATTTTAGTTTTATTTCACTAAAAGTTTAAAATATGTCTTATTTTACTTCTAAGTATTGAAATGGAAGCTTATGTGTACATATTTGATATTCTGGGGTACCCTGACTCTGACCCATAGACTGTGTGCTGAACTTTCATCCAGTATTTTATACCGTCAAAGGTTATAGATGACCCAGGTTGTGAACAATATCATAATTATAAAGGTGATTTAATTTGTGAAATGCTTTCCATAAAACTTAAGAGGAAAAAAAACAAATAGTTTAAATTTTATACTTGGTCAAGCACTCTGATACATTGTCTCTGAGGGGGTCTCAATGTCATTAGAAAAGAATAAAAACTTTGGCTTCCACCAAACCAGTTAGATCAGTAAGAGATCTTCATCTGAAGTATAACATAAAATTACTCTGCAATCAATGGATGTGCTGCAGATGGACAGGATCAAGAGGGAGTGCAGGGGGTTGCTGGAGAACTTTGTGCGCTGTGCAGGTCTGCAGCTGAAGAACTCAGAGTATAAGTAGATAATGATGGTGGACTTCAGGAAAAAGAGGGAACATCTCCAGCCTATTTTTATTTAAGGGTCAGACATGGAGGGGGTCAGGAAGAGTAAATACCAGGGACTGCAGCTGGGGAACAAACTGGACTGTTCCAACAACACAGACAGCATCCACTGAAAGGGACAGAGTCGTCTGTAGTTCCTGAGCAGATGAGGGTCCTTGTGTCTGGTCTCTTTTCTGCTGTGGTCTGGTGGAGGATGCTGGGTGACTGGACATACTGGTGGGCTGGGCACAGAGCTGGACTCTGATGTGAATGTCAGAAAAATAGAACTTTTAAGACCATCATGGACAACAACCAACCGGACTCTGGTCAGAGCATGTTCAGCTGCAGGTTGCAGGTTCTGACTTCCTCCCCAGATGAGGTTGGTCTGCCTCTCTGTCTATGTGAAAAACTGACTTTATTGGACTTTTTGTGGACATTTGAAGCTTTGTTTTTGAACAATAAAATAGGGATTAAGAAATGTAACCAACTGCTATGGAGAGCTCCTGAGCCTCCTAACTCATGTTGTATAACCAACATCTGGATAACATGATATGGATGAAATATATTTTCGCCCATTCAAAAATTCAATTATTCACAGCTGGATCCACAGCTGTGTTTGCTACCCCTTTAAACCTTCTGATTGATTGTTAATCTAAAATTTAGACTTTACATTTGATACAAAATAATTTTTGGCAAAAACTACAATTCAGTGCCAATATTGTAGTCCACACAGAGGGACTGTGGACTCAAGTGGGACTTTATAGATGTAGTAAATCCCTACTTGATAGAGTAAATTTGCCCGGCACCATACAGCAGCCAGACAATCATTCTGCTTGCAATGATGCTGGACAAGATAGGTAAAAAAAAAAAAAGTCAATCAAAAGTTTCTGTCATGATCAAAGTCATTGACCAGGCCAGAATATTGAAGCGCTTCATCACTGTCCCTGCAAACTACAAAAAAAAAAAGGAGAAAAAAGAAGGGGAAATCTCCTGTAAGCTGAAATATACATGAAGATGCTCCATAATCAAAGTCATTGACCTCCCAGAGCCGCTGGATGACCGCCTTTTGAAATGGAACCTTGCCTTTCTACGGCTGAGAAGTTGCTGAGGAGAATGGAACATGGCCTTCGCAAAGCACTGTGCAGCGTTCATTGAAAAGAGAAACTAAGCAGTTTAGCTGCTGTATTTACTGATCTAACATGTTTCAGGTCCCCTGGATGGAGAAGCAGCCTTCCTTTGGTTGTTTTTCCTACAGTCACATTTTAAATGTCTCCCTTTCATGTAGCTTTCATGAAAGTGCAGCGTAATGCTGAGGATCTGAGCGTGCATGCATGCGGACTGGATTCCAGTCAGACTAGATCGGGAGTCTGTGTGTCAGAGCCGCTGGTTCTTGAATCAATACGATTGCATTTCTTGTTCAGGTTACTACTTGTTTCTACCAATATCGGCAGTAAATTAATAAAAGGCCTCTCGCCTGATAAACGCTGGGATAGGCTTCAGCCCACCCGCACTACTGATTGGATTAGGTGGCACAGAAAATGAATGAATAAAAGGAGGAAATAGTTTTTTCTGTCACGTAAATTAAACCATTCAGGAAATGATCTGATGACATGAACAACACCCTGTCACATATATAAACGTTAATAATGAGCAAATCTTTAATATCACACCATAGTTAGTTGATTCAGCAAAATTATGATATTTATGTTATGTATCCCCCCAGACGCCTGAAGCACGTCGATCAGTTAATATAATGTATACGTTGTTATGCACGTAAACAGAAATGTTGGCATGAAACGTATTAGTGCTGTCAGGGTCAACACTATTATCATACGTATTTTTGGCTCAGAAATGTTGACAATGTACGTATTTTTGTTGCGCAGAAACGTTAATTGGAGATGTTCTTCTCTGACGACCAGTGGCGTTTTCTCCCAGAAGCAAAGGGAAGCACAGCCTCCTCTATTTTTTTGCTGCATTCATTTATTAATTTT
>JBBBVT010058857.1:0-10137 GCA_037177035.1 Craterocephalus eyresii | reverse complement strand
GATCGCTCCCGTTATATGGATTTATGCTGATCGCGTGTTCACATAAATATTTTCTGATGGAGTTCGAGTTGTGCCACGACTGTCTGGGTGAGTAGATGATCATGTAGCATGCTACAACATAGGTACAGGTTGAAAAATACCAAACTTCTCCTTTAACAATGAGCTAACCTGCCAAATATTATCTAGTTGGTGCTTAAGTCACATATAGCTACACATGCAAATACGGATTAAACAGTGAGGACCAGTGGTCGTGGTGTTCTAGACTCCACCATATGATACATGGGACCAAGTAGTTTAATCTGCTTATACCATGGTCCCACACAGCAACCATTTCATAATTAATGATTTTTAATTTTTTATTCAAAACTTGCTAATTGCGTTTAAGCATAGGAACTATTCTATGTTTTCCTCCAAGCACTTTTCATGCTAAACAAATGTTCAACAAATGGCAGCAATGCCATCCTCTCATTCACCTGTCCAAAGCCAGTTGATCTGAACCTGTAGATTAAGGCGTTGCTATAGTGACACAGAGTTACACCATATTTTCAGGGTATAAAAGGCTCCATCCTTGGCATTAGGATCCTCTCTGAACCTGTTATAGGGGTTTAAAACATTGTTTTTAAACTTTACCGCCCCACCTATTCCCATGTACGCTTCACACAGGCACGGTTATCAGGCATTATCAATGGGTCTTTCTCATCCTTAATTGTGAGCAGTGATCCATGCCTTGATGTATTGAGTGTAACCCCCACCTACACCCGGTAAGACTTAATAAAAAAATATTCCTGCGCCAGTGTCAACGGACATAGAGTTGTCTAGCAACCAACTGTTCTATGCTCAACCTATTTGTTTTATTATATTTGTTCCAAGACTTTCGTTTCACAACAAAGTGAAGAGTGAATTGTGATTGGCTGGGTGTTGCCTCGCCCACAAGGCAGCACGTGGGTAAAACACTGAGATCATCTAGTAATCACTGCCTGAGAAGCACCGCAGAGCCAAAACTGTGCAATGCTGGTCTAGTGTCCTATGGCCTTTTCACATGGCGTGCTCGGGCCCGTGCCTGGCCCGGAATCGATCATTCCCAAGTTGTGTTCACATGCCGGTGCTTGAACCAGGCTCGGACACGCTTGGTAATATGACTATGTGGCATTGTTGTGGAAACTTAATTGATAGCAAACAACCGAGGAAGCAGCAAACCCTTACGTCTTCAGCAAAGCGATGGCTCAGAATATAACACAACTAAGCAAACTCCTCTTGTTACTTAGTGTTTTCTTGTCCACTGTGGATGCAAGCCAGGCAGTCATATTTTACATTTGGCCGTTTTAAATCACTCCACAGTCATCGCTTCGTGCTCGCCCCGTTTGTTTACTGTGAAGCTAATGGTGTTGCTAATGCTAAGCTTGCCGGTAGGGTCGACTGTTGATTCGATCAGTTACGCTTGTAGCCCACATGTCACATACGGCACAGCCTGGATGGCGTTCACAAAGCATTATTCCGTGCCCGAGCACGGGGGGCCCGGGTCCTGGACTACCTCCCGACCTGGGCCGCCCGGCCCATGCCCGGCCTGTTTGCTTTCACATGGACAAAATTTGTGGTCAAACCCGGGTCTGAGCGCGCCATGTGAAAAGGCCCTTAAACATTAAATAAACAGGACTTTGGGTGATCTTAATTCAGATACATTCATAAGATATGTGACAGACCGCTGTAAAAGCTGCTTCACTTAAGTAGAGCTGTCTCCAAAGGGCAAACAGCTCTGATATCTGAAATCATGTGCAGTCTCTCAAATCTCCTATTTCCTGAACCCGGACTGTTACTCGGACTGCAGTCGTGGGTGTTCCCGCATTTGATATGTGCCTGGTGTAAATTGGCTGCGGTGGTAATGGAACATGTCACACTTGGACACGGTGTAAATTTGCTGTAAGGGTTTTCATTTCAGGCATCCAATCAATATGTTAAATATATTACCATGCTCAGACTGGTGTATTAAATCGACATCAAGATTTGATGCAATTGGTTGGATGCCTTCGCTGGGCTATTATTTCATTTATCATTTGGCTTGTCAGAATACTGATTGAATGACAATGAATTGCCTTAAAGTGATTTTGTCTGCAAACCGCCCAGAGATGATGCTGTGAATTGGAAATGCACAAATTAATTGAATAGAATTGGGCATGATGAACACATGCATTTTTAATAGAATTTGTGTTAACGCATAGTTTCAGGAAATTATGTAAAAATTACATTGTGGTTTTGAAGCAGAAATGCACATCGGGACAGTTTTGCTTTTAAGGTCTGAAAGATTGTTCTTTGGACAAGACTTACCAGTGTAATATGTTGTATCTCAGATACAGCCTGCTGTTCATCAGTACACAGCCAAATCAGAATCCTCCCCCTTCTCCTCTGAAAACTGACTATGATGGATAGATTCCTGAGAAGTCCTGATAATTCTATAAGCAGCAACCTTTCAGCAGCTGATCTGGATTAACCAAAGAAGTTGGAATGGTGAAGTTGGAAGAATGGTGCTGGAGCATTTCAGGCAATTTATATATATGTTTATAGTTTGTTTCTACAGGTGAAGGTGAGACTGTCAGAAGTGGTATAAGCGAGAGAGAGAGAGAGAGAGTATGTTTGTAAAGGAGTTATGTGTGTGTGTGTATGTTTAAAGGAATACATCCTCAGGTAACTAAATACAACAAGTAACCACAGTGCTTGGAGCTTAGAGCACTGTGGTATCATCAGCATATTTGACAATGAGATTGGAAGGAAAGGAAATACTGTAGTCATATGTGAACAGAGAACAGCATATAGAAGAGGGCTTAGCACAAACCCTTTAAGGCCCCTACACACCAAACGTGGCAAGCGGCGGCGGTGGGCGGCAAACCAATTCATTGTGTATGTGCAACCGCCGCGCAAGGGCGTTTGCGCGGAACGCGCGGCAAGGCGGCAGGCGCCGCTGCGCTTGAATTGAAAATTTTTTAATTCGGACGCAGCGCGCTGTGAAGAAATCCTAGCGCGTTCAATGAGAAAGGCCCGTTCAGGAAAAAAAATGTGGTCACAGGGATTCCAACTGAACAGTGCCACACATCGCAGCCATGGAGGAAAAACTGTTCATGATTTCACAGCGTCATGAACTCTGGGACACACAATTCTGGTGTACAGAGATCTCGCCAGTCATGCAACTACTCTTCCCCCACTGCTGCTCTGTTCGTCTCCCCACATGAACCCACGTCTAGCCAATGTACACATTTTCAGGCAGCAAAACTGTTAGGAACCACTTGCCATTTTTGGCTAAATTGCGGAAGCAATGTGGAAACAAGTAACACTCCCAATCCCTCATAATCCAGAAATAGGGTAAAACTGGTATTTCGGACATTGAAGTACAGGTGTCATATGATGCAAAACTGTCCACTGGGCATCCACTCGTAGAACCTTGCCTGGTCGATGTTGATTTGATTTTGGATTTTTACAGGTTCAAAGAACCATTCCAAAAGGAAGCATAAATGGGCCTATTAGTATGTTTATATTCTTTCTACATGTTAGCAAAACTGCAACTACTTAAATTAAAGTCTCTTCATAAAACTTCTTTGGCCAAAATTGTCAGTTTTTTATCCCCTTTAGGACATTTTAACATACTGAAATTGCTTGGTTGCAATGACCAGAGATGTGCAAATTACTCTCAAACATACATATAAGATTATGATAAAATCGGAATCGTTATACAAAAATCGTGATAAGATATTTTTACCATATTGTCCAACCCTATCTCTGAGGTAAAAGTGTGGAACGTTTGTCTGAATGCAAACACTAAAAGGCCAAATCTGCAATATTACAGCTTTTCAGAAAAGCCTTTAGTACCCTCTTCCAAGTTTGTATGATGAATATGAAATAATTTATTATTTATGAAGAATTTAGATTTATGAAGAATCATCCATCTTAAGAAATAATGTCCACTCTCTTTCAATGAAGTGCCGAGTCCTGGAGGATCGATTTCAAAATACCATATTCTACAAGAACTGATATTATAGTCAAACTAAATGAGATGGGTACATGGTCCCATGGTTACTTTAATTTTTGATAAAGTGAATCACTTTTTGAAATAAATACATTTCTAGAGAAAGACTGATACTGAGAAGAAACTAATTGCAGTGGCTGTTTTTGCCTCTATATTTACAGTAGTGCCTCTGAAAGGCAGAAATGAACTAGCTGCAGCTTGGATGAGAGAAAATGCTACAAGATTGCAGACAAGCATCAGTCTGGTTCAAAATATTTTATTTTATTGGTGAGCAGTGGGTGGGAATGACTGAACTTCTAGAATAATAGCTTTACATCAAAAGAGATCATTCGTTTGAATATTTAAATTGCAATTGTTTAGAAAAATTTTGTCAAAAGGAGCACTTTCATATTTGTTCTGTCTATAACAACTATAACGTCATTAACAGACAGTGTTTCAGTTTGTGCACTGGCCTTGTTCAAAAACATTCTCTAGCATGTCATACCCTGTTGTTCCAATTATCTGTCCAATTCAACTTTGTTTGTTTGTTGTTTTTTTGTTCAGAGGAATCTCTCCTGTTTGGACCTCACCTGTCTTATTTGCCGAGGTTTTAATGTGACATTTTCTTTTGACTTTCAACTAATGTCTTGTCATCTCTTCTCAACCTGGTCTGATGTTGTTCTTGGTTTTCCTTCTACATTGCAAAACAATTGCAAATTCTAAATACTCCTTTCAATAGGTTATCAATTAAATAAGTTATCTGTTATCAATTGCCTAATCAATCTTAGTTGATCACCAACAAATCATGGAAACACAACAGCCACAATTTACTGTAATTGTGCTTGTGCAATTTTGCGCTCACTATTTGGAATCTCAGTAAATCTTTTTTGAGTATGTGTCTGATATTTTTGAGAATTTTAAGGCACTTCAGCTTCAGTTTCAGGTTGTGTTTATTGTTACATGCACCATATTATTTAAGTTGTTGGCACCAAGGGGTAATCAAAGATGGAGCCATCTCACTTTGATAAGAAGTGGCACAAGAGGCAGAAAATGGCTTGCTTTGCATTGGGTGGTCCACTGCTATGCCACAAAGGCCTTGCTCATGTGTTTTCACTCAGCATTATAGACTTATCGGGACTTTGAAATATCAGGATGAGGTCACAAAAATAAAGCTCGTACATCTGTGACTAAGGAAGTTTTAGAAGCAAAACGCCAGTTTTTCAAAGCTAAATTCTTCATGTTAATTTTGAAGCAAAATTATGCTGGTTGAGCACCCCAGACTCTTTGATGCTCTTTAAGCCCTAAGCAGGTTTTGTGGGGACCACTGCTGACACATTAGGGGTTGCTGCTACCGCCAAATGCAAGTGTTGACTTATCTGGAAAAAATCTCCAAATCCTTTGTCAATTTGCCAACTGCTCAAGTACAGAAAATTGCCGCCGTATACCCATGCTAACATAAGAATAAAACACAGCTTATAACACAAAAGAAAATAAAGACACTGCAGGTTCCTAAAGACTCGGGCTTAGAGAACAAATAGAATAAATGACAACTAATGTGCAGAGGAATCAGTCAAAATTGTAAAGTGTCTAGTGCATAACGTGACGGCACAAGCCTTAGTACAGAATACTCATAGTTTGTGGTTGGAAGTAGCTAGTCCAGAATGCAGCCTTACATATGAAGTTGTCGTTCAGATGCGCCTTGTCACAGCTCTCTGCAAATGTTGAGTCTATTTTTGACAGTGAATGCTTCCGGTATGCATCAAAGTCAGCAGTTTAGATAGACCCAGTTAGGAGATTAGACATCGGAACAGTGCAAAACATTCAAATGTAAACATTAGCTCACTAAAAGTTACAACAAAGCAATTGACAACAAGAAACACAATTAAACCTGTTGACAGTATAAAGCATTTGGCTACTCGTGGTTGTAGCACAAAACTCACAAAGTTAGAGCTAAAAGACCAGGAACTGAACCAAAGACAGGCACAGTGACCCTATGTTTACATGCAGCCTCCATGCACGGTTGCTATCACGTGAACCCATAAAATCTCATGTGATTCTGCAATTTTCCTTTATATTAGTTATCTCAAGATTCCAGGTGCATGAACTGCACATGCAGGTGCTTTTCATCTCACTTGCTCCCAGTGTGACTTGAATGCTGCGGAGGTCATAATCAAATCCCGGCACACACGCCTGGTGGAAATTGGCTGTTAGTTTATATGTTCTGTTTTTTTTGTGTTTTTTTTTATGTTGTTGGCTATTGATGTACACAGCTTGCAAGCATAAGCACAACACCTTCATACCTCATGTGATACTAACTACTGAACCATCATGCCCATATGATCAATACAGTCACTCAGCACAATCCACTATTTTCACATGAAATAACTGGAAGCTGTATTACACAAAGAAAAAGCTATACATCAACTCTGCATAGACTCAGTCAGTTCTCCAGACACAGTTTCACTCTCAGATGCACAGAGAGACAGTGAACACATGTTTTGTGGTTGCATTACATGACAAAGATGAGAAAGACCAGAAAGAATGTATAAAGACACTTACTGGAATGGTATTGGGCGGTTCAGCTGTGTCCATGGCATAGATGACTTGCATACATGTGAGAGGACCATAGATGCAAAGGACTACAAGGGAACTTTGGACAAGTGAAAACATCAGTTGACCAAAATGCTGCATAAGAGAACAGCACTCTGAAAATATAATTGATGAAATACATTACAATTATATAAAAACATAAGAACTTATAAGAATATAGATACATTAAAAGCCAAATAAAATGCTCAAGCTGGAGGAAAAGCCAGCTAGAAAAGGTGTATTTTTCACAATGATTTAAAATGACTAATATTCTGTACAGATCCGATTGTAAAAGGCACATTGTTCCCAAGTTTGGGAAGCAGCGATGGAAAAAGCATTGTCACCTCTGCCCTTTAATCTGGATCTGGACCCAGTCAAGAGCAGCTGGTTGGTCTCAGTGCTCTGACATGACTGTGGAAGTTTAAAAGCTCTGATAAGGTGGTGCTGAGCTGTTTTAAAAACAACCATTAACGCCTTAAACTGGGTCCTAAACTCTACAGGAAGCCAGCAAAGTAAAGCCAGCAGATGTACAACTATCAAAGAAATATAACCTTTTGGGAGTTCATTGGTTTACTTGAGCCGGACAGTAGACATGACTGTAATGTAACAGTGTGGCTTTGTAGCAATGTGAAAGCTTCAACAGTTTGGCTTTCAAGTATGTTTCCTGTTGAAAATGTATACTGGGCCCAGGAGACACAACAGATTTATAGACTCCATTAGGATTATCTGCTAGAAAGTGAAGAGATGTTTACTGTTCACCTGAGAATACTGCATTCCTTTCTTATTCATTCTTTTGGCCAGTTGGGTCAGATTACTGTGCAGCTGTAACAGCCTATCTTCCACATGTATCACAAGGATTTCCTCACTTTTTTTTTTAATTTTTACAGCACGTGCAGTAACACCTTTTATATTTTAATCACTCCACTGGGTGTAACTAAACATGTCTCCAAGGAAACAGTATCTACATCTGAAGGAGTAGTATGTGTAGCATTCAGGCACCCAGCATGCATTGTCTGAAGTAATCAAATTCTATATTTATTCACATAAACTTTGTTTGAAATATTATGGATATTTAAAGGACTTTTTTCCTCTATTACAGGACTTTTATTGAAAGCAAGACAACTAGAAAACTGGGAAAACAAGAAAACTGGTAAAACAGAAAAACTGGGGACTTTTTAAATACGATTTAATCAGTAATAAAAAATTTAATAAACCATTAGTTCATTGCAAAATTATCATAATTTAAATGATCCAGAAATATGAAACTGGCACAGCCATTGCAATGAGGTGAGGTTTCTAAAGACTCCTGCAGATTTATCTTCTGGATTAAAGCTAACCAACATCTGTCATATTGAAAGGTTTCAGTGTAAGAACTTAAAAGAAGTAAAATAGAAGAAACTTTAGGATGAAAACTAGATACTGTAGATGATAGCAATGGACATACAACATAAGGTCTGGAAGGTAACATGTTTCATAGGAGGTGGGGGCAGGGAGGTGGATGAAGGATGGAGGATTGATGGAGAAAGAGGGGTAAAAGGAAGTTGAAAACACAATTTAAAAAAGAGTTAAAGGGATGAATTGTTAATACCTAGGTGGTTTATTGAAACAAAGTCAAAGGACCAGATTTCCATGTTATCTGTTTCATATCAGAGTCAGAACCAAAGTTTGGAAATTTGGACTTAACGCATATTCTATCACACTAAATCACATCCCTAAATAGCACGTGATAAATCTGGAAGTCCACTCCATTCTCCAGCCACCTCATGAATGCTGACAAGTATGGTATATGGAGATTATCAGCTTCTCTCATCATACATTTGCCATGGTTTTATTGCGTGATTCTTCCAATGTGCTCAGCATCTAACAACCAATTAGCCTCAGGTTCAGTTATTTAGATAATGGACCAACTCAAAATTCATTTAAAAAAAATTACTTTATTTAGAAGTTGTTTTCTATAATCTCAATAGTTTTCATTCATTTTCAGGAACTACATGGTTCGCACGTGCTTCATTTTAAGGCTGAGGCGCATCGTTTCAACTGCAGTTACATTCACTTCAGTGAAATATGCCAGAGGCTTTGTGCTTTACTTCCCCACTGAGACATTTCTAGCATGAAGGTCCTTTTTCTTTCACTTTCAAACAAACACAAAACCTTGTGTCAGTCTTATTTGAGTCATAGCCATTCATGAGGAATCCTCCAATCTGTTTCTTATGTCAGAAAAGTGATCTAAGACATCTCTCTTTGACTTGCGGGAGTGGGAGGTTTGAGAATACCCACACAAATCTGCTGTGACCTATCAACATCTGTCTTTCATTTTTCTTTCCCTTTCTCTAAATTCTTTTGGATCAGTGGTTGTTAATGTGAGTCAGACAGTGTGTATACATTACTTTATATTATACTTAATTTAAAGAATTCATACCCCTTAAATTAAACTGAAAGACAACACAGAGTGCACTCTTCTTATCAGTCAACCTGCAGCTGAGCTCACTCAGGATGTGTTTGCTTATGGTTGTTTATATAAATTCATTTCCACATCCTTTTGTGTCTGCAGTTTCACCTTACTGCATTCTGGTTATTGTAAATCTTTCTGCTTTCTGACTACATCGCAGTGAACAAAACTGTTGAGGGGAATGGGTGGAGTTGCTTCCCAGTTCCAGATATAAAGTCTCATTTACTGACAATGTTCATTCTAAGTCTTCAATAAAGTTAGGCAAAGTAAGGTAGCCTAAATTTGGAATCCTGCCTTCCCAATCAAAGCCTCAGAGTTGTCATCGCCCACATGTTTTGCTTCGAGTATAGGCTACATTATCATCGTGATTGTCAGGGGACAATAAACCCCCCACCCCCCAGCCATTTCTAATGGCTAAGAAATTATATATAGTTGAGAACAGTGGTGGTTCTAGACCACCTTTACAGAGGGGGCCAGGCTGGGGCCAACTATTTTTCCGAGGGGCACATTCAGGGATGGACGAACAACCCAAAAGACAGCGGGCACGAGGCCCTCGGACTCAGTGACCCTTGGCTTTAAACATTTTGCCAGATTTGGAGCCTTCCAGGCCAAATCCAGACTATAACAGTGTTAATGAGGGAGATGGTTGATGTAGAGAAAACGCATGTTTCATTAAACTGCCGAGCAGGACGAAAATCAAGTGAAGGCAGCAGCACCACTGCACCTCTGTCTCAATTTTTGTAAACATAGTATCCTAAAAGAAATTGTTTTTAAGATCAGTGATGATCCAGGTAGGAAAAGGTTATTTAGCTTTTTATTTATTTAGGCTGAATGTTGTAGCTTCTTATCTCAGCTTTAGTAAAGTTCTACAACATAACATTTATCTCTTTGTAGCCAAACAAGTTACAAAAAAACCTGATTCACAAAATTTGATGTGTCTTCTGATGAAAGAAAAATGCTGTAAAATAAATACACTTTGAGGCACATCATTTGTATCCCTCATGGTTCTTACCTCAGATTGTCTAATAATGGGCTTTATGCACAACTCAACCACTTCCTGAACTTAAGCCAGCTGCTTTGTGTCCTGTCTTTCATTACTGGACGAACT
>JBBBVT010058856.1:0-10144 GCA_037177035.1 Craterocephalus eyresii | reverse complement strand
ACATATTCATTTAGTTTTACTAACTTTAGCTGAGAGCAGTGGATAAATAATGGCACTGAGGATTCACAGGCTCTTAGCGCCCCAGACTCATGGAGATTTACAGGCCCTTGGCTGAGACAATTTGAACTGATAGATAACACATCAGCCTGGGAAAATGGAGTTCAAAGAGGAGCATTAGCAAAAGAATTTAGGGAGACCAGGGAGGGCTGTTTCTCTCTTGCAGACGCTGGACCAGGTTGACGGGCACAGAAGATGGAGAGTGGACCAAATACCATCCTTTTTTACTCCAGATTTTAAATATACCCACTTCCGTATTTGGTCTAAAGTCAGAAGCTTTACTTATTACTTGTTAGACCTTTATTTGTAGCTTTATTTGTAACAAGCACAATATTTGATTTAGTTTGTTTTCTCAGTTTACAAGAGTATCTTTAATGATTTTGCACCTCCACTGTAATATTTTTGTTTATTAAAAGTTTGAGCTAGTTCTACTCTCTCAGTTAACAAATCATCTAGTTTTTTCCTTGCTGCCTTTAGTTCTGTCAAAACCAAGATTTCTTAATTATTAATTTATCTTAATTTTGAGATTTTCCATTTTTATTTGTCTTTTTTTTCCAGGATGAGAGACTGATAATTTCCTCTCAGATAACTGCTTTCAAACCTTCCCTGGTGGGTTGGTGTCCACTGTATCATTAACTTCTAAATATTTTTGTATTGCTGTCCGATCTTTTCTTTAAAATCTTCTTGTTGCAGTGATGAATTATTAAACCTCCACAGTGTTCTGCTTTTTTCTGTTCTATTTCTATAAATAGTGTTATTAAAGTATGGTGTTAGAGAATGATCTGATGTCTGTTGCATCCTCATACTCTTGACATCTCATTCTTAAAATAAAATACAATCTGGTCTTGAGTAATTGTCTTGAGATTTGGAGAATGATCCCTCTCTGTAGGATTAAAAGTTCGCAAAACATCAACTATTCCAATTTCTTTTGTGGCTTTTTTTGCCGCATATTCATATCTATATAATCTTTTACTCTGAGAAGTTTATATCCATAATGAGATTAAAATCTCCTGCAACTATTATTATCCCTTGACTTTGAGAAACAATTGTCTACAACTTTTGGTGAAGCCTGCACACTGATGGACATGTTTTAAACCACCACCACCTCTAACAAAGTATATGCTTTTTAATTAAGAATGGGGATGTAATATGTGATTTAATTTCAACGTGACTAAAAATACGACAAAATCTATGACAGGTTTTATGGCCTACAAGAGAGGCTGATAAAGGAAAAGTTGAACATCATGGAGGCAATGGCAATGAGTTTGGGCATACCGCTCTAAGGCACCTAAGATGTCATATGTCAGAACGAGGCCAAGATCTTTCATAATTTGCTTTTTAAAAATGGCATGTACTTGTATTGCACTTTTCTAGTCATGTGACCACTCCAAGCACTTTATACTAAATGTCTCATTCGCCCATTCATACCCTTTCATACAGCCCCTATATTGAAACATACTTGGTGCTAGTAACTAACCATTCACACACATTCAAACCCCCGATAGGCATGTCAGGAGGCAATGTAGGGTTCAGTGTCTTGTCTAAGGACACTTTGATATGTAAATGGTAAATGGACTGTACTTGTAGAGCGCTTTTCTAGTCATGTGACCACTTAAACACTTTGACACTACATGTCTCATTCACCCATTCACACAGCACCTAAATTGTATCATACTTGGTGCTAGTAACTAACATTCACACACATTCACACCCCTGATAGGCACATCAGGAGGAGAGGTAGGGTTCAGTGTCTTGCCTAAGGACACTTCGACATGTAGTAGAGAGGAATTGAACCTCTGACCTCCTGTTTAGTAGACGACAGCTCTATCCTCTCAGCTATAGCCGCTCAAAACTATGACATCCACTAGAAAGTCCTGGCAGCAGCACAGGCGAGGAAAGAAATATATGTAATATCCAAAGTCAAAAAGGGGAGGGCGGAGTACAAATTGAACTCCAGGAGTCGCAGATAAAGTCCCATCTGATACATCCAGCAAAGCAGAAGGTCTTCAGTCAAAAAGGTTCTGTGGTGTATGAGAGTCCCCAGGCAGAAGCAAGGGGACTTAAGGCCCATTTATGCTCCCTGACGGACGTAATTTGGGGCGTCCGTTCCAAGCGTCTTCATGCGTCGCTGTCTTCATACTTCCATGCGTTATTTCTGTTGCTACAACTAACCTCCGCTATGCGGCAGTGCTGAGTTCATTATAAACTCCGCGATATGACGTTAGTTTCAGACGCCGATTGACGGAACAAACGCGCTGCTATAAAGTTGTCTCTAACCACCAACATTCCCTGAACACTTGTAGAACCGTATTTCAAAAGCTTGTGCAACTTCTAATGTTTGTTTTTCGCCGTCTTCATTCTTCTTCTATGGTTTTCTTCTTCCTGTTTATCTTCTAATTTCGGCTGCTTGTACCCGCGACCTCGTTCTTTCGATCACTACCCAGAGCTCATGACCATAGTTGAGGGTAGGAACGTAGATCGACCGGTAAATCGAGAGCTTCGCCTTCTGGCTCAGCTCCCTCTTCACAACAACGGACTGATACAGAGCCCGCATCACTAATTGTAAAACACATATTGCAATTGTGGCAAGTGTTTAAGGGGTGTGGTGGTGTAAGGGGAGGGAGGGGACAAGATACTTTACGCTCTTTCCTGTATAAATATGGGTAGTAAACTGTAAAACCTAATGAGTAACTTGAACTCAAACAGGTTGAGGAAACTGATTGACTTAAATGGTTTAAGTTTAACTCAAATATTTTAAGTATATTTAAATGTTTCGCTTGTGTATAGGCTACTTTAACTGTTAAACCCTCATGTAGCTGGAAAAGTTTGGAAAAGTTTCCTCTCTGGAAATTTGACTCTGACTAATCTTTGTGGCAGCAAATGGAATGCATTTTAGCAAAGAAGCTTATTTTTATATACATTTTAAAAACAGTTTAAGATTTTTAAAAATTTAAACAGGTCACTGTAGACACATTTACTACCCCTCTCTACTGTTCTGGCTGTATTCATGCACTAACTTTTAACCATTCTAAAAACCCATCAGATCCTTACTTTTTCTACTTTTTCTGCCATGCTCAAAAATACCAAGAATTGAAAAAAAAAATTAATCCCTTATGGGCCATCCAAACAATAAGAATCACTATTTATGGGAGAAGTAACCTAATAATGACCTATTTTCAATATAAAAAATAATCAAAGGCACGAGATTTTCGTGTGATATCATAGTCTTGGATATGTCCAAGATTAGGAACATCTTTCTCTTTTATGTATTTTTTGCGTAGCATAAGATTTACTGTACTTAGGCCCTGATGTAGGACAAGGGGTAAACTGCTGTGCTCTTCAACATTTGCTGTGCAGTTTTGCTCCGGTTATGTTTCCACAGTTCTGATCTATTAAGATAGCACCTGTTATCATTTGCGTGTGCTATCAGCAGTATTTAAATGACGATTTTTCGGCATTGTTTGCTCTGTCATGGAGGGATTCGGATAGCAAAGAAACCGCAAACATAAAATGAATTTCTATCCAATTGAGGTTGAAAAATTAGTATTGAGGACAAATACAAATATTGCTGGGCTCGAGAAAAAAATTTACATGTCACCAGAATTGCTGTGGATGAGGGGATGGTGCTCAGACAGTCATTTGTTGCTCCACAACATAGGACAAAACATAATGGGATAGAGCATGAGACCATTTCTACGAAGATTATGCATAGTGTGCACCCACTCCGTCCCCTGCAGGACCTGCTGCTGAACTCTGGAGCCGCTGGCATGAACATCCCTCACTACCACCTGACCACCTTCATCCACTCTTCTTCTATTCATGCCCAGACACACTGACCAGCTGCCGAGTGTGGCATCAGCGATGTGCCACACACAACACTGCAGCACCTCTGTCGGTAACAAGAGCAGACCCGACACACCAGTTATCCAAAAAATTGGTCACACTAATCACTTCTGATGGCCCCTGCCTGTCTCATTTGCAAATATTTTATTATGAGCATTTTTTCTTTGATTCTCCGTCTTGCCTCCTCCTCCTCTTAACTTATCCGCTGTTCTTCCTGTTTTTCAAACTGTGTTTACTTTTTTGCAGATATTCTCCCATATTGCAGCAATTCTGGTGACATTTAGATTTTTTTCTCGAGTCCACGAGTACTAGGCCAAATCATAATATTCACTCACTCAAAAGCCAACCATCCAATATTCATCTCTCAGCTGTGAGAAAATATATTAATACAATAGAAAAAAATGCATTCTCTCTGTTGCTTGTTATGGTGTCTGTGCCTCGTCCTTGAAATTATTACTGCAGTCATTGTGCGTATACTGTTGTGCCAGTTAGCACCTGCTTTTCCGACGCGATATTTGTAGTGCAAAAATAAATACTACAAACTCATTGAGGGCTTCATTGATCACACTGCAACGCAAACCTGATCTATTTGTTTAGTCTCCTCCCAATAATACACAATTTCTGGCATTCAGAAACGCCCATATTGCATATTCATCAGCAGCAGAAACACAAAGTGGAGAGCGGTGCAATTTTGCCAGGATAACAGGTGCTATCCTTTGTTTCCGGCTTTGATTGATCAGCGCGGGATGATTTTAGCATGGGCTAACCTGTTAGCATCTGCTTTAGTACACGCAGCCCTTTAATATATCAGGGCCTTAGTCGGTTTCAGTGGTCTTCCATTCAGGGACTTATCATAAGCATGCCTCAAAGTGGCTGTAGAAAAAGAAACCAATCAACATTAGATTTATGAACACTAATGATTTATGCACAAAGTTCACATCAAAATCAAATTAACAGTGAATTATTTAAACCTGAACTGTGGTTGAAGAGTTGATGCAGCACAATAAGCAAGTAGTAGAATTTAGTTTTGTTTTTGTACAAAAACAAAACATTACAAATACCTGCATCTGTATGCTCCATTTCTGCACTCAGAGCTCGGATGCATACTCATAATCAATGGCGGTAGGAGCAGCCGAAAGATGAAGAGATGTTTCAGCACGACTGAAGCTTTGGAATCTGATTCCTCAGACCCTGAAGAGGAGCAGCAGGATTGCACATCTGAACCTGACACAATTACCACAGAATCATCAGGGGAGTCATTTTTTCCTGTCCCTTAATCATCTCCAGCTTCCTCTTCTGAAGAAGAGGAGACCGCAGAGGCAGCTTCATCCGAATGAATCTCAAGAAATGGGCTGGAGTGGGCGCTGACCAACCATTGGACACTGCGCGTTTCCCAACCCACCAGAGTGCTGAGGCCAGGGCCGACAACACGTGCCACTGAGGGAACACACCGCGGAATCAGCTTTTTAGATTTTTTCTTCGTGGAGTGACGTTCACGAAGATTTGTCACATCGGCAATATGGCTACAAATCTCAGAAGTAAAAAAAAGTTCACAAGCTGATTCCACTGTGTGTATCCTCACAGTGGCGTATTCTCAGCCCTGGCCTCAGGTGGGTCGTGAAAAGCGCAGTGTCCCATGGTTGGTCGGCCCCCACTCTTCTTTAGAAGAGGATGCTGGAGATGTAGAGACAGGAAAAACTGCTGATTCTGTAGTAGTTGTGTCAGGCCCTGATGTAATATCATGCTGCTCCTCTTCAGTGTCTGAGGAATCAGATTCCAAAGCTTCAATCTTACTGACACACCTCATCTTTCAGGTTCTCCTACCGTCTCTGATTATGAGTATGCATTCGAGCTCTGAGTATGGTAATGGAGAAAGCAGGTTCAGGCATCTGTTACATTTTTTTGTTTGTGTACTGTGCATGGACCCTTTGTAATTAGGGATGGAGCGATGTTTACATTTGCTGTTATGTACAGGCTCACTTCAGAGGTCACCCATCTCTCTCCCTCATACCCACCCAAGCACGCACACAAACAGACACAGTTCTGACTCAGCACATTAGTAATGGGGAAACTAATCACACAGAAAAAATAATCTAAAATAGCAAAGGGGTTAAAAATGTTATTTATTTTTCAATTCTTGGTTATTTTGAGCAGGGCAAAAATGGATTAAGACACCTGAGTGAAGAGAAAAATAGAAAAAATAGTGAACTGATGGGTTTTTATAGCAGTTAAAAGTTAGTGGCTAAAAAAACAGCCAGAACAATCCTTGAGTAACTTTTCTCCATCTGATGCTACACAAAATCTAAAAAGACAAAGTCAATGACATCACAAATCTTTGACGTATGTAAGATTATGAAACCACAAAAAAAATCTCCTTCCTCTGATTTTTTATATTGAAAATATGAATTTTGTGTATTACTTACCCCATAAACAGTGACTTTTTTTCTTTAAATGACCTATAAGGGGTTAATTTCTTTTATTTATTTTTCAATTCTTGGTATTTTTGAGTGGGGTAGAAGTGGATTACAAGATTCAAGTGAAAAAAGTAAAACATATGGATCTGATGGGATTTTAGAGGAGTTAAAAGTTAGTGGTTGAAATCAGCCATAACAGTAGAAACTCAAATAGACTCAAATAGACAAATTTAAGAGTACTTAATATCATTGACTTACTCATCTCATTTCTAGCAACTTAAATGTCTTTTAAGATTAATTACTTAATTCTAGTTGTGACAACTCAATGCTCTGCAATGGTTTACTCAATTTATTTTAGGAAACCGATTGCCTTAGTTTAAGTCTACAGTTTAAGTTGAAGTAACAATGGAAACCACAATTTTAACAACTTAAACCATTAATTCAGTTTAATTACAAGCACTCATTACAGAACTTCCATTAACTTTCCATTAAAATCATAGCAGTAAACATTTTTTTTAATTTAAGTCCTCCAGAGAAAATCTAACTTTAGCTTCTGACATTTATCTGAATTGTATTGATATATTTTCCTCATCATTGAGCCAGTCAAAGCCAATAAAACTGACAGTGGGTAATCACATCTAGGGTCCTGAACGGGGACCTAAACAAATTGAGAAAACAATTAAACTGAACTAAACTAAACTAAAGAGTGGAGGGCAGTGCCAATTCATCATTCACAATAAGTAAGGGATATTATTATTTAGTGATTTTCCTATTTGGTCGGAATTTGTGAAATAAGTAAAATTTCCCATTGATATTACTAATAATGAATAAGAAAAACCACCATTTTCATTTTCATGTATAAAGTGGAAACTAACGATGTGAGATTTTTAAAGTATTGCCAACACTACAAAGGGAAAGAAATTTTGATTATTCAACTGATTTAGACAATTTTGGGGCGAGATATTCAGTTTGTGTTGACATTATAATTTTTTCCCCAGTTATGAAGATAAATACAACAGAATACAAAACTGGAAAATCTTTGGTTTATGAACCAATAAAATGAACTAAAATGAACTTGTTAGTCTGATAGATGTTGACTTGGACAAACAACCCAGTTTCTCAGGGTAGTTTAAATGAAGTGCATAGATCATTCCAAACAGGGACACAAATGCATCTGTCTATTTGCAAGAAATTACGACCTGCTTCATGGTGTGTATTAGGGCTGCACGATATATCGTTAAAAAATCGTGATCTCGATTCCCACGGACGGATGATCTCAATTCTACACACGGCGATTCTGAATCATTTCATATGAATAGCTGCATCAAACAAATGCTTCCATTTTCCTCTCTGTTTTTATCAGTGCCCACAAACGCTGAATGGTTGGAAGAGTCAGCAAGAGTTTGTGGAGTGCTGCACAATGTGAAGTCCAATAAAAAAGGGAAAAAAATAAAAACGCAACACAGTCTCAACGAGTGTCAGAAAACGTACTACAGAGGAGAATTGAATGAAAGTATCTGTATTAGATGGCGATTGCTATCTTTTGGTGACAGTAGTGGAATCTCCCACCAGTGTTTTGACGCGAGTTATCGCACGATTACAGCATAATCTTGTGAGCTTTGGACACAAACAACAGGATCAACCCAGTCAGCAGGAAGAAACGTCTCCAATTAATGTTTTTGCGCAACAAAAATACGTACACTATCAACATTTCTGAGCCAAAAATACTTATGATAATAACATTGACCCTGACAGCAGTAATACGTTTTATGGCAACATTTTTGTTTATGTGCACATCAACGTACAGTATACATTCTATGAACTGATCACGTGCTTCAGGCGTAATGCAATTAAGGTAGGCAACATAAACATTTACAATCATAATCATAATGACTATTGAGCATTTTCAGGTATATTTCAGTCATATACAGGAGATTTTACCTTGTTTCTTCTCTTTTTTTATAGTTTTCAGGGACAGTGATGAAGCACTTTAATATTTTGGTATGGTTTTTATGTCATGATGGAAACTTTTAATCAAACCTAATTACAGGGATTTAAAAAAACAAAGCGTGTTACACAAATAATTTTGGACAATAAAATAATATAAAAATATTTGGATATTATTAATTAAAAAAGGGGGAGGAATATGCAAATTTGTACTTCCTCCCACTCCTTTTCAAACATAAAAATTAATTTGCATATGTTTATGTTGTTTTTCCTATTTATCTCTTAATTTTACAATACTTTTATATTTATTTTGTGCTTATTTGTATGCATTTTGCTATTAAGGTATGCTTATTTATTTGTGATCAACACATGTTCAAAATAAAGTATTCTATTCTATTCTAAAATGGATCCTTTATTAAATTCCACTCATTATTCAGTAGTTACACTTTTTTTTTACTTAAAATGGACTTGATGCCTTGGAATAAAACTCCAGCAGTGTATTTATCAGTGTTAGTAACGGAGTTACAGCATCATGAAAATAACTAATTACTTAGAAAAGTAATTATTCTGTTACTTTGAAAAAAACAAAACAAGTTCAAATATGTGGCCTTTAATGTGACCTGAATAAATGGTAACATCAAGATTTATTCTATTCTATTCTATCTTATTGATTAATAGAAACTGAATTTTGTAGAATAAATTAATGAGAAAAATCTTTAAGAGACTAATATCAGGCTGAGGGATGTTGCAACATCTTTTCCCCTCTCCTCCTCTTTGTGTGTGTGCACTGTGCATGTGTGTTCTGCTGCGCATACTTTTTGTTGTTTCTCCCCTTACATTTTACTTTCCCACCAATCATTATCACCAGGGAAAAAAACAGGGTGCGTGTTTAAAATAGCATAAATGAGCAGGATCATAAAGAAACGCTGTTGCATCTTCTGCAATCAACCTTTGGCTCCAACATGAGATGCTGATTTATTTTCAGCCTGCACCACTCACAACAGAACACAGCTTCCTTTACTCATGCAGAGGCCTTGGTCCCATGCATCCCAACAAGCAGCAACGCAACATAGCCCCCAAAAAACGTAAAATTGTATTTCATCTTATAAAAGTAACGAGCTGTCAGTAAACACCAGTAACCATAACAGCATTGTAACAATGGACAGAGTAATTAGTAAGATATACCCATTACTGAAAAAAGTTGCACCATTAGCGTAAACAGCGTTTATTCTAACTCTGTTATTCTGATCACGGCTTATCACTAGGCTTCCGAAACACCTTTGTCCACATTTTACAAGAGTAGAGATCAACAGTGGCCACGGTTACATGGTGTTTTTTAATTCAGAATTAATAATTCTGAATTAATTAATTCGGAATTAAAATCTTCTCCCTTGGGTTTACATGGATTATTAATTCCGAACAAGGGTTTACATGGACAACATGTTTTCTTAATTCCGCTTTAAAGCCAGGGGTGGGGAAGGGTTCTGATTGGTTGGATGCCGGGAGTGATGTAACTTACATATGTACATCTACCAGAAGTTAAAAACCGCCTTGTTTCTTTCCAACAACAACAGAAGAAAATGTCTCTGAGTTTCCTACTACTTTTGCTTGATTTAGGTTGTAGTTATGAGGCAGCAGCTAGTCGCTAGCATGCTACGTCGCTTTCACCTGAACAGACTCGGTTTGAGCCAGTTTGCTCCGGACAGGATGCACTGTGTATAGTCGCCATGGGGACAGGATGAGTGGATGAGCATGTGCAGAACGACAGGAATTAACTATGAGCAGAATAAGGGGATACATGATAGCAAATGAGAGAGGAATTAACTAATTCGGAATTAAGAGACGAATAAACCAGCCACTTTATTCGGAATTAAGTTTAATTC